>JAQQZT010000018.1:19124791-19132291 GCA_030068275.1 Clarias platycephalus | reverse complement strand
TTATTACTAAGAATATATTGACTTATATATTGATTAGCTCTAATCAATTCTTTCTCAATTAATCAAACATTCAGATTTCTAAAAGGTATGATTATAAAGGGTTCTAATTAGCTAGGTATTAAGTAGCTTGAAACTCACAACTAGTTAATTAATCGTTTCTTAATTGATAATTAAAACTTTCTGACATTGTCATATTCTCAATCATGATTGGTCAGAAGGGTCTGATTGGTCTGATGTTAGTGCAGATTTACTGTACATTAATGCACACGTTATACTATTTCAGAGCTTCTGTAGCAATTATGTACTCAAGGACTTGTATGGTTGTATGGAAGGAGTCTCCAGTGTCAGCGGTATTTTCTGGAACTTTCTGACAGTTCGAAGAAATGGTTACGGATATGTAGCTCGCAATAGCAGAGTCTGACATGGTCTCTGGCCTTGATAGTCTTTGTGGCGGTCAATATTTTGTTTATTTCTTTAGGTATTTTTCACACTGATTATCATGTGTATTGTTGCAGGAGGCCTAGAGACTTTCATAAGGAGATGAGGGGACAAGGTGGGGGTACCCTGGAGGGGTCACACACTCACACATACGCACAATCACACAATCTAGAAATGTCAGTCAGCCTACATTGCATATTTCTGGACTGTAAAGAGAAAACCTGGAAGTACCCGAAGAATTAGACGGAATTAGACTACTATCTATATTTAGAGGGGAGTGGTTACTCAGGTGGCTATAGGGCTCTAGGTTGCGGATCTGATAAAACTGATAAAACTTATGACCCAACAGGAAAAAAATACTTTTTTTTAAATTATAAAGACTACATTTGTTCAGTGGTGGGTTCAACTGTCAATCTTTGGTATAACATACTGCTCCTCAGCATCATCATCTCCAGCAGACATGTTTAACACAGGCAGACTGAGAATTAAAAAAAAACATTTTTCAGATTTCTTACTGTGGGCTTTTGCCTTTTAATGAGATCAGCCTCATGCATGACTAATCGTCTACTCAGTTTCTTTACATTACAACATTCTGTACATGCGCTATGACACACACACACACACACACACACACACACACACACACACACACACACACACACACACACCACCACCACCACCTGTTCAAGGACCCTCAGAGAACAAGTGTTCACTGCACTGGTGAGAGGCTCTCGGGAGGCGAGCTGAGAAATTATTTACGACCTAAACGCTTCAGCTCGAGGCTGAAATATGTAAAGTTGATATAGTGAGGCTCAGACGCAGGCCGAGCTCCAGACAAACTCCGAGCTCATCTCAGCCGACAGCACAAACATGCCACATAACGCTCCGTGTTTATGAGCTTTTTCTCTTTCCAAGTCCAGTGCTGGGTGTTTGTAAAGGGAGGAATTCAGGGATGTATAAGAAATGTTGCAAAACTGGAAGCAGCGCAGGAAACGTGTGACAGCATTTACGGTGGAGCTGTAAAAAAAATAACGACTTTTATTTTTCACTCATGTGAGGGTCAGAGGTTATGTGTTTTAGTCCATTTTTTGTCAGTTTAATCTTGACTGTTTACTTAGATCACAAGATTTGTATGTCAACAGATGTGACAGAACGAAAAAGAAACAGAGAAAAGAAAAAGAAAAGCAATGGAAGAAGAATGAAAGCCAACAAATGAATAAATACACCAAGAAAGAAAGAAAGAAAGAAAGAAAGAAAGAAAGAAAGAAAGACCAAGGAAGGATTAGAAATAAAAAGAACTGAAAAAAAAATACAAAAAAAGAGAGTAAACACAATAAAATTCATTAAAGAAAGAAAGAAAGAAAATTGCAACCAAAAAAAGCAACACACAAGAAAGAAACAAATCAATGCAACAGAAAAAGGAAAGGAAAGAGAATACATTAAAAAGAAAGAAAGAAAGAAAGAAAGAAAGAAAGAAAGAAAGAAAGAAAGAAAAAGAAAATAAATACATCCAGCAATAAATAAATACAGTACATGTAAGAAAAAATAAATAAATAAAAGCAAAGGAAGGAGAAGAATGAAAGACTCACAATGAAAAAAAGCAGAGGAGGATACCAACAAATACCACAAGAAAGAAAGAAAGAAAGAAAGAAAGAAAGAAAGAAAGAAAGAAAGAAAGAAAGAAAAATGCAACAAAACAAATCAACAAACAAACAAGCAACAAATAAATCAATGCAACAGAAAAATGAAGGAAAGAGAATATATTAAAAAGAAAGAAAGAAAAAAAGAAAGAAGTTACTGTATGGGAACTAGAGTTAAGCTCATATCATTTTCACTCTCCTTCTCTCATTTCCATCTTCATTCTTGTCTTCTCCTCTCCTTTGTTTTTCTGCTTTTCTTCTCATCTCCCCTCCATCTCTCCTCTCTCTTGTTCTCCTTTTTCATCTCTTCTCCACCCTTTTCTTTATCCTCCTCCTCTTCCTCTCTGTCCTCCACTCGTCTCCTCTCTGTCTCCCCTCGTCTCCTCTCTGTCTCTCCTCCTCCTCTCCTGCTGGATGGGTAGACCTGGGCAGTTATTCGTTTGCTCTCCATCACCCCTCCTCGCCCAGAGCAGGAGCTCAGCAGGCTCTAGTGGCTGGATGTTTAAAGGGGAAAATCATTTCAGAAATCAGTTGATATATTTTGGCCTGTGTGTATATGAGGTGTGAGATTTGGCGGCAGGCTGAGTAAGTGACACGATCAGTATGTGGACGGAGTTTTATGTGCAGTTATGTAGCCTCGGCTCAGACATCCGGCCCCTGGAGAGAGCGCTGCGCTGCCCGTGGCCTGCATGTGGCTGTGTCTTGGCCTGAATTACCGTCTACGGGGAAGAGAGAAAAAAACTGACATTGTTTTCCTAAGTCCAGCTGTTATAAAACACGCTCTTTTTATACACACTGTTTCTTTATATATGAGCTCGTCGCTACATGAGGGCTGTAAATATGATCACATCTTTCTTGGGTAATTTTACGGCAGTTTGTCTTTCGCCTGTCTGTCTATGAGGCTGATGATTTTAGAGCCTGAGGTGTCCAGCTGCGCAACCAGAGTCCAGGACAGTCTGCGTAAGGACACCTGATTTAGCTGTCCTGGAAACGTACCGAGGGAGACAGACAGAGAGAAGGATAATTTAAAATACAGACAGACAGAGAGACAGAGCAAGAGAGATAGACAGACAGACAGACAGACAGATAATTTAAAATACAGACAGATAAACAGACAGACAGACCGAAAGACATGCAGTTTACCAGAGAAAGTTTAATAGACAAACAGGCAGACATTGTAACAAGCAGATGATTTACCAGACAGACAGTTTATCATATAGACAGTTTAACAGACAATTTAACAGACAGTCAGACATACAGTTCAACAGACAGAGATACAATTTGATAGACAGAGAGATAAACAGGTTACCAGAAGGACAGAGAGACAGTTTGATAGACAGAGAGACAGTTTGATAGACAGAGAGACAAACAGTTTACCATACAGACAGCCAGAGAGGCAGACAGACAGCATAATGGACAGACAGTTTAACAGACAATTTAACAGACAGACAGACAAAGAGACAGTTCGATAGACGGAGATACAAACCTCTTAACAGACAGACAGAGAGAAAGACAGTGTAACAGACAGACCCACAGCCAGTTTATCAGGCAGGCAGAGTAACAGATAGACAGAGAGACAGGCAGTTTATTAGACAGACAGGCAGACTGTCTGGCAGACAGTGTAACAGACAGACAGACAGCCAGTTTAACAGCCAGACAGAGAGACAGTTCGATAGACAGAGAGAGAAAACAGCTTGACAGGCAGATAGACAGAAAGTTTAACAGACAGAGAGAGAGAGACAGCCAGTTTAACAGACAGACAGAGAGACAGTTTGATAGACAGAGAGAGAAAACAGCTTAACAGACATAACGTTTGGCAGACAGACAGACAGACAGACAGACAGACAGAGACATACAGTGTAACAGACAGACCCACAGACAGTCTAACAGACAGACAGTGTAAAATACATACATAGAGACAGTATTGACGACATACAGACATTTTAACAGAGAGACAGTGTAAAAGACGATCAGACAGTTTAACAGACAGACAGTTACACAAACAGAAAAACAGAGACAGACAGTTGATAGACAGACAGTGAGACAGACGAACAGAGAGAAAGACGGTGTAAGAGACAGACCCACAGACAGGTAATTAGACAGACTGTTTAACAAACAGACAGACAGACAAACAGGTCATAATTCTTTCCCTAAACTTGCTGTCTTATTGTCCTGTGGCAGATTTAGCTCAGTCTCTGCATTAAACAGTCTACACTGTGGTGGAATAATAATCCTATATATTTTAGTCATATCACACTTTCCTAAGAACCCGACACAAACCCGCTCGGTTAACCATCCCGTCCCGTCTTTAAATTTCTACCGAATGTAAATCAGCAGCAGAATGAGTTTTCCAGCATGGAAGCTGACGTGGTCGGTGTTAGTTTTTTTCTATTGAACATGGAAAACCATTCTTAACCGTAATATTTATATTATAGAGAGGATATTCAGGTCATGGTGAGCCTGGGAGCAAGAAAGAATGAAACCAAGACAGAAAGAAAGGAAGAAAGAAAGATCTGACACGTTCCGCTGGACGATGTCATCATTATTTTCCTACAACCACATGTATTATTTCAGGATGCTGTAGATAATTATGATAGATGGATGTTGTTGCTGCTGTTTCTTTTTTTCCCTATATATACAGTATATGTTATAACACACAATAATTGAGCTGGTTAAACAGTACGTGTGTTTCGAAAAGGTTTAGTTTGGCTGCATCAGGAAATCAGATCATGTTAAGACACGGTGGAGGTTCCTTCACGCAGCGATTCTCTCCTTACAGCTCCAGGAGAGGTTACAGAGGTTCGGAGCCCAGAAACCAGCACAGATCCAGGACCATGCTGAACAGCTGGCACGCGAGTTGAGACATCTTTCCAGACGGCTGCCGTGTGATTCAGAGATAGAGGACCAGAGTGGAGGTGGAGGAGAACAAGGGCTGAACTTGTGCTTAATATACAGTACTTAAATAACATTAACAAACTGATTAACACAACATATTTGGTAATTAATTTTCCTCACGCCATAATAAGATTAATGATCATGTGAATATCCAAAAATGATTAAAAAAGTTATATTTGAATAAAAAGTCCTCAGAGGCCAAGTTTCATTATTCCATCTATCCATTCATCGTCAACTGTTGAGTTGTACAGTATCAGTTCCTTCAGGGAACCCCAAACGTCCCCTTTCTCCGGCCGGCTCAACCAACTCTTACTGGGGGATCCCAAGGCTTTCCCATGCCAATGTGAAGATATAGTCTCTCCTCTAGTGAAAAATAACCGTTGATGACCTTTTCCACTGTGACTAAGACGAGATGATGACGGGCCAAAGAGAAGAGCCGATATTTCGGCCCATTTTCTTCATATTGAACCGGAGAGGAAAAAAGTCGATGTGTCATAATATCAGAGGGGAAACAGTGGGGAACAACAATCGCTGGGAAAAATACCACAAACCTGAAGAGACGCATAAGGCATCCCATCATAATCAGCCAGTTTTACAGCCTCTTTGTTCTAATTCAGTATGTTTTGTTAAATGTGATGTATTTTATTTTATTTTATTTTATTAGATTTTATTTAATCGCTAAACCATTGATAAACACATTAAGCTAATAGGCTAGAAAATGATTGTGGCCCACAGGAGCTACAGTATCTCTACAACAATCCAACAGTCTGTAAATTCATATTTTAAAAAATCAAAACACAGTATTGGCCATACTGCTTCTACCGTTTTGTAGTTAAAAAGGAGTATTGGACATGCTGCAGTTGTTGTGATGCTTAAAAATAAATATAATTAGCTGACAATATCAGATTAAAAGATACATTTTAAATGTTAAGATAATTATTTTGTGAAAAACAAAAAAATGGGTGGGGTGGGGGGGGGGGGGGGGGGTTGGCTAGACTGGATTGACTGTAGGGTTAATTAATAATAATATTTATAAATTGATAAAATGTTATGTTTTCATTGACTAAAACTCGACGAAAATACTTGAGGGTTCCTCTGACTAAAACTAGACTAAGATGCCCAGACTTTTAGTTGACTAAAACTTGACTAAACAAAAATAGGATAAGATTGACGAGATATGATAAAAATTAACAGGGACATTTATCCCGGGACTAAGACTAAGACTATAATTGAAAATAACCGAGAAAATTAACACTACTCTCCACCTAGTCGTCGGTCTGCCCCGTGACCTTCTCCCAGATAAGTTATCCTTTCCAGATGCCTAAGCTCAGAGTTTCTCATCCTATTTGTAAGGGACAACCTAGCTATCTCCTGGAGAAAACCTCAAATCAATTAACGATGCAAACGGCTTTTGTAAGTGATGTTAAGTAAAGGAACTGTCTTCTTCTTCTTCTTTGTCTTTTGGCTGTTCCCTTTCAGGGGTTGCCACAGCAAATCATCTGCCTCCATCCCACCCTATCCTCCGCATCTTCTTCTCTCACACCAACTAACTTCATGTCCTACGAACACGCCTTCCTCCTCTCCTTCTTCCACCAACAGTATCCCAATTTCCACCAGCACCCCATAGGTCAACAGCACTGGTGGCGGTCGTTGTTAACCCGGGCCACGACCGATCCGGTATGGAAGTCATATCAATGATGATTCGCATGATTGATTTGGCAAATGTTCTTTACGTTGGATGCCCTTCCTGCCACAACCCTTTGCATTTATACAGACTTGGGATTGGCACAAGAAGACACTGGATTGTAAGGAACTGTAAAATATAAATATTCTTAATCATAGATCTAATAAGGCGCTGGGATCAAACTGTACTGTACAAGAGGGCGGAGTGAATGAATGAATGAATGAATGATTTCTTCTTGGAATCCACCACCTACTGATTATTGTTAACTAAGTCAATCAATGATTATCAGGTTCACACAGAAGCATCTATTCATCAGGTCGTCTAGTCATCCATCCATTCGTCTATTCATTCATTTATTCATGCATCTATCTTAACGTACATCTTTTCCCATAAAACACATGCTATAAAGCAGAAACTGGACTGTAACAGAGAATATAATATACATTACAGACATTTACTGTACTTTTATACACTGGACCAGTTTAGCGTAACTGATGCTGATCCAACCACCAGCAGGTGTTTGAGAAGATGGTATGAAAGCAGAGATCCTCTGGAAAAACCTGGAAAAGATTGTAATTCTCAGCACCAGGAGCTGTAGCTCATGTTCGAACCAGGGATCCCGGAGCTCCGATGCTACAACATATTCCAAACCTGTCGTTACTCCATATAAAGCATTTTATTCAAACAAGAAGGATGATCTAAAGATCTAAATGAATTCAACAGAGTTCTTGGTGGGAAGGGTCTTTATTCTGGACCCAATCCAGCTCCCAGGTGTGTGTGTGTGTGTGTGTGTGTGTGTGTGTGTGTGTGTGTGTGTGTGTGTGTGTGTGTGTGTGTGTGTGT
>JAQQZT010000018.1:19103144-19116001 GCA_030068275.1 Clarias platycephalus | reverse complement strand
TATATATACATCTCTTATTAAATTAAAGAATATAAACATGCTGTCTTTGCCACTAATATAATTTATATCTGTATACATTTGCATGCAGGTTGTTATTTGATTTAGTATTGTTTTAAACTCACTTACACAGCATCAGTTTTCTATCCAAACTCTGACTTTCACTCAAATTTCTGTGTGGGAATTATTTTTAATCAAAGCTGAAATAAATGTGGTTAAAATCAGAAGCGCGTGCTATTTGGGAGATACTGTGAGGGATATTTTAAATCACAATATTTTGAAGCCTCACAGATTGAGGCTAAAGTAACAGGGACGCTCTGCCGCAGAACCTCAACAATTACAATTTTCCATCTCCCAGAAGAATCACCCGTGACCACATTGAGTGTTTTCTTAAACCTAAAAACACCACCTGTTCTTGGATCTGTCTTTCCTAGACGTAGTGCATAAGCACACAACCCGAAAAGGCAGTAAAAAAGCACGAGGAAATCCATCACGACCCGGTTTCCTACCGACCCACGATCATTCCTATCATGAAGCGGGACTAATGAAATGCTCAACTTTTTAAATATTGTGACTTCATCTTCCTCCTAACATCTGGCGTGTAGCATTCGGCTTGGAGAGCTTGTCATTTATGAATGGAGCCTTATGAATTCCAGAGGCAGAACGGCCTTTATTTCTGCCACGACTGTGATTAGAATAAAGGAACGAAGATTCGAGAATTCAACTTACACGTAGTAAGTCACGGAGAAGTGAAATCAAACTGCTGCCGACGTGTGAGCAGCGCCGAGTTTTCATCAAGGGGAACAGCGGAGGGCCTTCTTTTTTATTTTTGAGGTCATTTCAGTGTCAAGTCGAGGAGATTTGATTCTGAATTGCTTCACTTACATGTTAAGTATTGATTTGCTGCTCCTGAACAAATCCCAGATTAAACACTAGTGATGACTATCTTGACTGTCCTTTTCCCCCAGTGAAGCTGTTAAATGTCTAAAATATAACCTAGAAGTAGTCCTCTGTCATTCATGCACTAACAATTCAGTAATCCGATACTAAGGAGTAAGGCTTTGGTTCTCACCAGCAGCTTTTCCGTGCCCCTCGGGTCTCTATGAACTGCCAGGAATGATTAGGTGTTTTTAAAAAGCCATAGTAGGACTGTAGAGGGGATCGGAACTGCAAGTCCATATGGAGTCCATCAAAGCGGCGCAGGCCTACGCCCGCTCCGCTTACTGATGATGAGTAATTGAGCAGCCATGGGCTAAAAATGGGCCCTGCTTTTGTTCAAAATTTAAGCGTGGCTTTTCAGTGAAGCTCGATCTGGTACCGGAGGTGCCTATTTTCTACACACTACTGAAACTTGGAGGTAAACACTGAATCCTCCAGAGTCTGCCTGGTTTGTATAAGATGGTATAAGAAGGGAGGAGGTGATGTGCTCCTTGTAATGGAACTCGTGCCTGTGTGATCTTTAGAATTATTATCCTCCTATAAGTATTTGTCTTTCTAAATATATTTACTGTCCGAAGAGTGTTTATCATGCACGGTGGTGTGTCGCCTTGCACCTCCAAGGTTCGGGTTCAATTCCCGGCCAGGCTCGATTCCCATCTCTGTGTGCATGGAGTTTGCATGTTCTCCCCATGCTTGGGGTACTCCGGTTTCCTTCAATAGTCCAAAGACATGTAGGTTAGGTTGATTGGCGTTCCCAAATTCCCCGTAGTGTGTGAATGAGTGTGTGAGTGTGTGTATGTATGTGCCCTGCGATGGATTGGCACCCTGTCCAGGGTGTACCCCACCTCATGCCCTAAGCCTCCTGGGATAGGCTCCAGGTCCCCGTGACCCTGAATACAGGATAAAGTGGTACAGAAGATGAGTGAGTGAGTGAGTGAGTGAGTGAGTGTTGATCATCTTGGGTTTTTATCATCCTTAGTATTTGTTGTCCTAAGTATTTATCGTTTTGAGTATTTACCATCCAGCATATTTATCATCCTTAGTATTTATTGTCCTGAGTATTTATTGTGCAGAGTATTTATTATCCTGAGTCTTTATTTTTTTAAGTATTTTTTATCCTGAGTATAAGTTGTCCCTAGTGATTATCATTCTAAGTATTATTTATCATCCTGCGTATTTAACATCGTGAGAATTTATCATCTTAACTATTTATGGTCCCAAGTGTTTTTCATATAAAAAATTTTTTGTCTTACATATTTGAGCTAAATGTTTATTATTAAAAAAAAATGTCTGTCCCGAATATTTACAGTACTTTCCGAAGTATTGATTGTCCTGTGTATTTAATGTTTGTATTTAAAGTCTTGGCTATTTATTGTTCTGCATATTTTTATATATTTTCCTCTGGTTGTGTATTTGCATGTATGTAACCCCATGTGCCCTGCTGTTGTGTTGTATTGTATATCACACCATGGTTCCAGCCGTTTGGCGTTCAATGGGGCTATGCAGTTACGGAACATGTTACCTCTAGAGGCCTTTTTCACTCCGAAAGCCCGTTTTTGTCACCACAATTTGGACAAGCGTTTATTTTCAGAGCTCATCTAGCTGTTGACATGTGTGTGAGGGCTTAACCTAAACACTTGTGGTTTAGGAGGCCATGTTCGTAATGGTGGCATGTTGGCAGCGCTGGCAGGGGAAGTACACAAAGTACATGTTTTTTTACACAGACGCACTGCGAAGAGACTCGTTGTTAAGGAGGTGTGAGCTGAAGTGGAGTGAGCTCATGCTAACGGATGTAGAATTTATTTAACTTTCTGTTTTATTAATCAAGCCCCAGGAAAAAAGAAGAAAGATGTGTGATTCATCATGCGCTAATTTCTTCTTAATGTGGCTTAAAAGACACACGTCAAATATTTTACGTCTTATGTCAACAAGTTGAAGTACTCGAACAACAGATTTCTTGTATGTACTCAAGCCTCCGAGAGCAGTAATTCCTTCATTAGTTTCTCTCTGTGCTTTGGTTTAACTTTTCACCGCATTAAAGTGTTTGGCCTTCTGGACTTACTGTAAATTATTTTGAAGCAAATACAGTCTTTGTTTCAAACCAAATGTTTTCAAATTCACTCTGTCAGAAACTTTGTGACAATATAAACTTTTAATTCATAATATCTTGTACATTATGACAGATATTAATAATCTAAAGTACATATTGTACAACACTTTTTTGTGTGTAAATTCTTGTATTAGCGTATTTAAATTAAGGGCAGAACTGAACAAAAATAAACAATGGTTTAAAAGAATGGTATGTTTGGTTAAACTAATTAAACAGAATTGAGTGTTACAAACTTAATATGTAAAAGCTACACAAGTACATGAAATCTAACAAGTAGGAAAAATGTGTATAAAATTGTACACAGTTTAAGCTTTAAATTGTTTGTTTATTGGTTTGTTTATTCATTCATTCATTCATTCATTCATTCAATCAATTATTTTTTAATGAATAAAATTCCTTTAAAAAAATAAATAAATTTAAAGCTTGCAATTTGTAATTATGTCTATTTCAGGTTTATTCATCCTATATTTTACCATAAATAATCTGATGATGTGAAATATTATCTAAACATCCTTTTAATTCAGATATCTTCTATATAACTTCTGAATGATCTAAAATATTGAGGTGATGCTGTATACAGTAGTTAAAATTTCATCAATTTCTGCCACAAAACCTTGTCAGAGATAATTTTTCACATAGGAATTTCAAGTCACAAATCCAAAAAAATCTTATAAACAGAAATTGTGGAAGCTATTTCCACATGCTATAAAAATTGCATTGAATTGCACAGAAATGTTTTAAAGTTATATCCAGATGAGCCATATACAGTATACGTAAGACCACCTACGTTATACGTAAGACCACCATACAGGAGCAAGTGAAGCATATTGTTGAATGTCATAATCTGAACACTTTAAAATAACAGCAACAAAAAACAAATCCAGAATCTCCTAGCAATGTTTTTGATATAACTTTATACAGGAGACCTAACAGGCATGGTTCTTATTAAATTTAATCTGTTCTGCTTTTTCTACACTCTGACATTTCCTCATATTAAATTAAATTAAATTAAATGATATGCATCAAATTAAAGAAATGGGAACAAATATTTTACTGTGACTAGCTGCAAAGTGCCTAAAGATACACATTTAAAATCGATTGGTTATGTACAGTAACAACCTCAGCAGCAACCTCATTTCCCCTCTCGTCTGTAACACCCACTCAGCATTCAAAATCACCAGTATACAGTATTAACCACCGGCCTGATCATCTGTCATCATCTGCACCTGTTTCTCACTGGTTCATGAATTAAGTTAGACTTTTTTTATGCTTGAACGATTCATAGATGTGTAGCTTAACAAACAAAAAACATTCACCTAAAATGATAAAGTCCGCCTCTATGGAAACAAAATATGAGGAAATTGGGGGGTTATCAAGGCTTTTGCACAGTACTCTAGGTCTTTTCGTTTTGTTGTTATTACATATCTAAGCACATTCTTTTATTCCAGTGAGCCACCATTAAATGGGACGCTTTGACTGGTGCCATCGTTGTAGCTCGTGTTATGAGAGGAGGGGCTGCAGAAAGAAGCGGTGAGCAGGGCCTCCCAGTGTTTTTGTAGGGAACATTATTAGGACATCAGGATATTATGGGTAACTTCATCATCCTTACTTACTGTTGGCTGATTTGTAAAAAGATGTAACAGTGCTTGATAAAACGACTAAATGAAAAACATGCCAGTAGTGCGGTCAGAGTCTTGGGCACTCCTTCAACTTGATATCAGCCTGTGCCCTTGTTGATTCAGGTCTTATCCATGAAGGTGATGAACTCAGGGAGGTCAACGGAGTTTCGATGCAAGACAAAACCCCTAAGGAGATCATCCCCATACTGGTACTGTACATGGCTTACTATTTCACTATATGTACAATATGTTTCTGCTCGCTCCTTTGACCCACATCTCTGTTTTCTATTTATTTTCCTGTGGGATTGACACAGAGGTAATATACATCCCGCTGTCAGAATCCTAGCGGTCACAAGATGCGGCTTTCTACGATTCAATTTGCAACAGGAAATAATCAGAACCAAATGGTTTGTGGGAATTCGTGTAATTTAAAAGAGTTCTTTGTGGGTTTTTCTAGGTCTTTGTCCGGGCGCTGTTTGACTACCATCCCGAAGAGGACCCCACTATTCTATGTAAAGATGCAGAGTTGGAGTTCTGGAGGGAGGATGTGCTGCAGATCGTGAGCCAGGAAGACAATACTTGGTGGCAGTTGATCCCAGCCTTCGAGCTAGACTAATCCCATCTAGGCAGCTTCAGCAGAGGTAGTAACATAAAGTCGCTACTCTCATTTAATCAATCTGTTTACTGATACATCGTTATCCAGGTCAACGTTGCACAGGGTCCAGAGGCTTTTCCTTGCAAAGCTGTGAGAGGATTCACATCTAGAGCTAATTTAGAGCACAGAGTCCACCTGCAAGAAAATTTTGAAGCAAATGCACAGCATTGGGTTACTTTCTTCACACAGAAAGTAATCCAAGCTCAGGATCGAATGTAGAGATGTACTGTAAGGCAGCATCACTACCTGCTACGCTGCTAAATAGACTCTACATGCTAGCAAACATGGCTATTGTGTATCATGCAGTGCATTGTAATATTGTAATATTGTAATATAGCTAGCTTGCTATGAAACAAGGCAACTGAATTTACTGTTAGAGGGCTTACTATAGCAAACGTGACTACTATTTTTGGTCATAGTGTAATTATTATATTGAGTCTGCATATTAGTAAAAAAAAATAGCTTTTGGTTTTAATGTTAGCTGGCATTAGTAAGAAAAGCTACTGGATGTTATGTTAGCTGGCTTATTAGCAAGAATAGCTACTGATTTTAATGTTAGCTGCTTACTGGCAAGAATATATACTGGTTTTAATGTTAGTTCTTTATTAGCAAGTATGGACACTGGTTTTAATGTTAGCTGGCCTATTGTCAAGAACAGCTGCTGGTTTTAATGTTAGCTGTTTTATTAGCAAGAACGGATACTGATTTTAATGTTAGTTGCTTATTACCAAGAATAGCTTACCAAGTAGCTTACTAGCTAACATGGCTATTAGCTTTGGTCGTGTATGTCATTATTGAAGTTACCTGGCTTATTAGCAAGTAAGCATAGATACTGGTTTTAATGTTAGCTGGCTTATTAGCAAGCGATTCTTTTGGAATTTGTTTTTTCTTAATCCTAGCTCTCGTTTAATTTTTATGTTAAAGTTAGTTGAAACATGCAGTAATGTACAGTTGTCTGGTTTATTAGTGAAGTTGACTACTGGTTTTAAACATGGCTATAGTGTCAGTGTAAGCTAGCTGTTTCAAGTTTCAAGTTTCAACTAGCTTACAAAGTAACTACTGTATGGCTATTCTCTGTATTGTTAGATGGCTTATAAATGAATTTGACTACTTGTTTGATATAAACTGACTTATTAGCAAACATGGCTCCTGATTTGAATCATACTGGGTAATTTGTGTCTTTAAGGTAGCTGGCTTGACAGCAAATGTGGCTAGTGGTAATTGTTTTCTAATTGACCTGGGTAGCTAATACAGTAGTAGCTAATATTAAATAACTTACAATGTTAGCCAGATTTTAGTATAGCTACAGGGTAAATGCTATCTGGCTTGATAACAAACATGGCTACTGGCTTTAAGTATTCATGTTAAAAGTTAGCTGGCTTACTGCAAACTGATTTTAATCTTTGCTAAAGTTTTAAAGTAATCTTTAATATACCTGGCTTGCTACCAGTCATGTCTGGCCACTGGTTTTAATGTTTCCTGGCTTAACTAGTGGTTTTAATCACACATTGATAATAATGACCTGATTTATATCTAGATAATTATTTTTAATGAGATTTATTGAAATACTTGCTAGTCCTGGAAAATGTGTACTCTGAATTGCTGATGCTGTGTCAAGTGGTAGATAAGGAAAGTACAGTGCTCCAGGTCTTGAGAACCTGATCTTAATCTGATCTCAATCCCTGCTCCTCTCATCACCAGATGAGACACGGTCAGAGGACGAACACAGGCACGAACACTCATGCAAAAAGACAACTGAACGTCTCATGAGACCCACAAATGCATCTTCATCCTCTTCTTCAGAGCTCCATTTATTATATCCAGACAGGCCTGGAGTGGCCAACAACGATGGGAATTCCTCAGGTTGGAATTTTTCTCTGGTTCACTATTCGTGCGGCCGTCCATCCAAAGTCGAGTCATCAAACAAAGTAACGGCACGGGCGCCGAAGCACTCTGGACACACTCCTTTCTGAGTGGATGGAAAACCAGGCAGCACTCAGAAGATGATGATGTGCATC
Source organism: Clarias platycephalus (assembly GCA_030068275.1). NCBI lineage: Eukaryota > Metazoa > Chordata > Actinopteri > Siluriformes > Clariidae > Clarias > Clarias platycephalus. The sequence goes on along the minus strand of JAQQZT010000018.1, from coordinate 19,108,663 downwards.
ACAGATCTTACTCAGAGCAGCAGCGACTTGGCAAAGAACATCTTGCTCTGTAAGCAGCAGAACTTCGCCTGTGAATCGGCACCTTTGTGTTTAAGCTCTGGGTGAACACAGTGCCGAATGTGTTTTGCAGACTGACGTGGTCATGTAGCTGGCTGTGAACATGATGTTTTCCTCTAATCTCTCTCTCCTCAGGAGAGTGGCTTTACAGAGGCCCGAGGTGCTGTTTATGACGTCAAGAGCGCTGAAGATGGAGAACGCCGGTAAGCTCAGTGTGTAATAATGACCACACAGAGACAGGAATTGATGATAACTCTGATTACTGATAATATGGAGCAGAAAAGTCCACAAACTATAATCACTTTAACGGCAGATAAATAGTACATGCTTTAAAGAGACTTCAATATAAAACACAGGTTCTTGTCTTGTTCTTTATTGTAGGGCCTTTACACAAGCTGTTAATGTTGTAATGTCTTGATTATATGGTTTCTATGATTTCATATAACCAAAACAAATTATTAATGTGTCAACAAATGAAAATTAAAGGGATGTGCATTAACTTGGTCTTGGTCATTATAAATTTTCCTGCTTTGCACACCGATCATGAAGTTTGTCCCCTAGAACACAAATACAATACAAGTAATCAGGGCCAAATTCAGCTGAGACTCAAATGGAGCTTCTACAGTCCACTGAGTTGAATCGAGTTTTTTATCTTCCAAACTTAATGTGTATTTAGTACAAATGTAACTCTTTTCTTTTCCTAGAACCAGCCATATGGCTAACCGGAACTAGCTAGTTTTGTATACAGTAACTTTAAAAGATGCCAACTCGAATTAACTCAAAGGGACTGCAAAAGCTTCATATACTGTACGTCTCAGCTGAACTTGAAATGTTTGCATTATATGACAGTTGTAGAATTTGGTCCAGATTACTTACTGTACATTATGTTTGCCCTCCGGATGACAAATTTCACGGTTGGTGTGAAAATTTTACTATGAACAAGACCTATTGTAATGTACTAGTAGGCACCTCAATTTTGATTTAAGAGAGACTTGAAAAAAAGCCATACTATCCCTATAAGGGCAGAGTAAAATATGTAAGTTAAAGAAATACAAAAATAAATAGTGGTTAAAAATGGTAAAAGAATTACATGTTTAGGTTAATCTAATTAAACAGCATTAAGTTATTAATTTACTTAATTTATTTTAGTAAAGTTGACATAATATCAATAATTGTTAACCCTAGTTTACAAAGTAAAAAATGAAAATGAGAAATGAACTAAATTACCTAAATATTAAATTAAGTTAAACTTTTCTTGTTGCAATGTATAAAATGAACAGTTTATTCATATCTATACAAAAATTAAATACATATTAAATTAATTCAATTTAGCTTGATCTCACACAATTATACATACACACAATACAACATTCAGCAAATCATAAATATTAATAATAATAAATGCTGACACATTGGGTGTTTCTTCTTGTTTTCTTTTGATTAGCATGTCATCTCATTGCTCCTTAACATTCAAACCACATGCTGCCTTTTCTTCATCTTTTCTGTTTTAAATATAAATCTACCTCCTATTTTCAGAGGGTTTTTGGATGCGGTTGGTGAGATCAGAGCGCCTGAGATACAGTATGGGCTGAGAGACGAACACGTGTGTGTGATTGTGTGTAAGCCAGGCCTCTCGTGATTCGACGAATAACCCCCGCAGAATCAGAGGAAGTGCTGTAAATCCCAGCAACTCTGCTGGACACATTAAGTGTTTTACTGCGTGTGAACGATGCATCTCTGCCGAGAGCTAAGAAAGATGTGCACTCGAAGGCCGTGAGGATTAGGGTTACATCGTGAGCGGCCTCCGCGATCGCGGCAGTCTGAGCCCGTCGTTTACAGAAAAAGACTTCTGCATGGACTCACTTAAGAGGCGTTTAGAGTGATTGAATTCCCAAACCGCAGCAGTGTTTCGGTAATAGCTGACAGATGGGTCGTCTCTGTGTTAGGGCTTATACATATAAATATACATTAACACACCGTCTCTCCCTGTTATCGTGAATCTTTGTCTCATTCCATCTCAGCTTCTCTTCTCTCTAATCTGTCTCTGATTAAATTACAGAATCATAAAATCCTCGATTCTGATTGGTCAGTACCAGCAGCTCAAGTCACAGATTTATCTTTATATAGTCAAATAAAATAATGTGTCATTTATGATCATTATGAATAAGAAAAAATATTATTTTATATTAATAATTAATAATAATGCTTGAGATGAAGACGTATTTAATGAGTAAAGCAAGTTTTAATGTAAGTTTTTCTCCAAATGAAAGTTTTCAGAATGGAGAAGTTTACGCTTTGTATCTTAAAAAAAACTGTATTAATACAATACTGTATTATATAATCACTTGAAAGATGAAGGATCAACTGTTTAAAGCTGCTAAAACATGACTGTGAGAGCTAAACATTCAGGAAACATTAAAAGAAAAAGAAAAGGTCCCATTTAATTCTTTTTAAATAAATCAAACTTAAATAAATAACAATGCTGATAAACTGCTGTGGTTTATAAAAAAAAAAGTGATAGGAAATTATTCGACATCAGGGTTGTAAACGAAACATTACATTATCAGTGATTATTGTCCTTTACCTGCAAAATACTTTGTACTTTTTACATAATAATCAGAATGTGCTCTTGAATTCATTAGTCTAATTTCAATTAGATATATACGAGGGACGTTCGAGTCAAACCGGGACTTGTGATGAAATTTCTGGTAAACTGAATGAAATTTACAGAAGACTGCAATCACAGTACGGTGATGAGACTCATAGTCGCAGTAAAACGTTTGAATGGTGCAGACGTTTTTAAAGAAACCTGTATGTCCGTGAATGACGATCCCATCCGTGGTGGCTCAGAGCCCACAGCAGTCGTTCTTGAGAACATTCAGTGAAAAACTGATACTTGAACACCAACGAAAAACTTGAGACGCATCTGTCTGTGTGAACTGTTCACACAATCTTTCACAACACAGGGACTCTGGGAAAGCTGGGCGTTATTGACATATCCCATGTACAGTCCTCACCTCGCTCAAGACATTTCCACATGTTTGGGCCATTAAAGGAGTTCCAGGGAGGCCAGAGTTTCAGACGTGGTGGAGGCAGTCAGATCATGGCTCCGGCGTACTGAGAAGACTTTCTACCTCGATGGAGAAACACTGGGATAAGTGCATTAGTGTAGCAGGGGATTATACTGTATGGAGAAATAAAAGGAAATAAATAAAATATGTTTTTTATTCTGCACAATCAAAAAATTCCCGCTTTGACTTACACGTATATAAGCTCACAGAGAAGCTTTGCTTGACTTCTCATGCAGTTAATAATAAGTTGATTAACTTTATAAATAATGTATAACGTTAACACCCGCACGCTACAGAGTATACACATCTAAAACACACCAAAAGAGCTTTTACCCCCAATTCCCACGAGTGTATTCTTGTTTATCGATTCTATCTGTCACAGAAATAAAAAAAGAACCAGCCACCTCATCAATCAGTCCGGACCGTGTAATCATTCTGCCAGTGATGGCATTTCGAGGTCCTATATTTGGAACGTGACAGAGAGCAAACACACGCATAACGCATTGAAAACACAGCCAAACACCTCTCAACACGGCTGCTCTGTCATTTCCCGACCCTCTTGGATGTAAACATGGTAATGACAGATGGCCTCGTGAGGGACGCACGCTTTAAAGCAAAGAGAGAAAGAGAGAGACAGAGAGAGATTATTTTAGACAAGGAAGAACCTGGTTTTATGTCACGGAAGGAGAAGGCTTACTGGAAGGCCAGAGCTCGTGGTGTGTGGGCTTGTTCAAGGAGCGAGCAGTCGACATTCGAACTCGTGCTACTATAATGAAGTGGCTATGGTGGCTTGTTGGAAATAACCGGTTTGCTCCGAGTCACCTCGACTCATCTTATTTCACCTGGCGTTCATGAAACACGCTGCGGTTAAAGTGGACAGATTCAGTTCCAACATCTGGGATCTATGTGACCTTGTATTCTGACCCTGTGTTCTGTTTGTGTGCATGTTTGAGTCTGTGTGTGTGTGTGTGTGTGTGTGTGTGTGTGTGTGTGTGTGTGTGTGTGTGATATGATATGAAATCCTGACCTGGAATTACTTGTTAAGATGAGCTCATCCAAATATTCCAGATGAAACAGATCTTCTACCACATCTTTGTTGGTTTCACAAACGTTGATTAATTTCCTGTAACAGTAGCTCTGACAGTAGTCTCAGCTCCATGAATATAAATTTGCTCATTTCAATCTGTTATTGTTTCTAAAAAAAAAAACAGCACGAATGATGGAAAAACGTATAATAAATGTAACCAAAAAAAACATAATTGTTAATATGGTGAATTTTTACATAAGGAAATGTTTAGTAACTGTTATGGAAGGAGTCTCCACTGTGAGCGCTTTATTTTGTAATAGTTAATGATTTTTTTGTAATAACCTACATTTATTTTTATTATTATTATTATTATTATTAAATACAAGAGAAAGAAAGAAGAGAGGCTGCTATATTATATAGGCAATAACAGGAATTAACTTACAGTATAGCTGCTTTAGAACATTAAAGCTGGCCTCAGAGTGGCGCAGTGGTAAAGCGCTCGCCCTATCATCCGGAGATCGCTGGTTCGAACCCCGGGTGATGCTGTAACCTCTCACAGCTGGAGGCATAGAGAGAGCTGATTGGCCGAGCTCTGTCAGAGGGGAGGGATGAGAGGAAACATGTGGGCGGTCTACGGCCCTCCCTACTGAGTGGCGGTATGAGCTTGATGTGGGAGCCCCCTAGTGACTGGGAGGAATTGGACATGACAAAATCGGGCAAAAATTGGGGGGGGGGGGATAAATTTAAAAATTTTAAAAAGTTAGCTATAAAGGCTAAACAATTGTTATTCATCATTCCTTAATACATTAAAAAAAAATTATTGTTACAATATTGCAGTTGTGTACACTAAAATGATTAAAATAATCCAATAATCTAATATTTTGTATTAATGCTTATAAAGAGTAACCATTGTGCAAATTCACTCTTAGTCATGTTTAGACGATCAGATGGGTCTCCAGTCTGCGTGAACATAAGAAAAAAAAAAACCTTTCCTGCTCTTTTCATATTGGCCAAAGCTTACGCAAGCAAATCAGATTTTTTCCCCCCTATTTTGAGCTCATAAAGCAAGAGCCAGTCTTGGTCCCTCAGCTCAGCCCAGCTCTACTCATGATTTTTAAGAGCTACAATAAACAAGGTGAGGATTTAACTTTTATACGGTCAAATAATAATGATGTCAATCAAAAAGTCGGAAATGCTTGAAAAGGTCTTGAATGTGTACGTTTCCGTTCCCTGTGTTCTGATTGGCTAGGAACATGCACTTCCTCAAAGGGGTTAGGGTTGGGTTCCTGGTTCATGGGCAGTTCATTTAGAGCTACAGACACTGAAACAGCAGTTGGGGGGGGGGGGGGGGGGGGGGGGGGGGG
>JAQQZT010000018.1:19090066-19100764 GCA_030068275.1 Clarias platycephalus | reverse complement strand
CTATGTATAGCATGTAGGATCATGGGATATATCCGGTCCTCCGAAGCGTAAAATGAACGTGGAGAAAACGGACTAGATGCGTTTTCCTTGCGTTCGTTGGGATTTGAACGCCAAGAAAAAGCTGCATGCAATGTTTTTTTGACGGTGAATAAACGCGGAGCGGGACAAACGCACGTCACCAAAGCTCGTGTGAACACTCTCATTGACTCCTATGTGTAGAAAACTCTCGGCGCTTCATCCGCGCTCACCGTACACTACGAACGGCAGAAAAACGCTCAATTTTAACGCCCGTGTGAACAAGGCCTAACACGTTCACAAGTTTTAATATAATTTTTGACTCGCCCTCGTATAATTCGAAATATAGCTGCTCCCGAGTGGTGCAACAGAAACATGGTCGCCCTGTCATCCGGAGACTGTGAGTTCTATTCCTGAGTGATGGTCGGGCTATCCGTAACTGGAAACTTAGAGAACAACCAGGCTCTCTCATGACATACTCTCTCACAATCTCACATCAATCATAGCCACACTAGCTAATCTTGAGCATCTGTAAGCTCGTGCAAGTGGAAGGGGCGGATAGTGCTTTCCCTCAAATGTGTTACAGCTCTCCCTAATGATGCCTAAGCAGCAGTTAGAAAAAGATGCAGATGGCAGCTTCACGTGCGTCAGAGGAAGGAGGTGTTAGTCCGCGTATTCCCTGGTTGGTGTATGTGACTGATGTGGGAGTGGGGTTGTTATCGGACACAATAAAATTTGTACAATAATGTAGCTTTACCTCTCCTACAGTACTTTATATTGGAAATTATTAAGGAAAAAAATTAACCAATGACCATAACTTAATAGGTGTTAGAAATGGCAATGAATGGTTCAATAAAGTCATGTGACCTGAAAGTACGTGTGGACATCTGATTATTTAGTACCTGCTTTTGTGCTCTCTCCGAAGTGTGGCCTCTTCTACCTTTCTTCTTTGACTGCATAAATGTGGCTCGTTCACTTCTATTTATTACTTTCACCTTTTTCTTGTCTGTCCCTACAAGAAGCTGCAGATTATGTGGCCATCCATGGAATACATATAGGTAAGTCTCACGTCTTTCTTAACAATATTATCTTTTCCACACTTGCCTCCTGCTCCCCTTATAAATCTAACCTCCTGCCTTAAATTTGCAGGAGGTTTTACTGGACTCTTGTGCACTAAAATGCTACAACAGAGCTTTCTTAATGCTGCCTAATCTCCCCCATGGCACATATCCATCTCATGATACATTTGTCCTTTCAAAGCTGCTCAGACAGCCTCATTAGTTGTTGATTTATGTCGATCTGGTTTGAGTATTCATGTTAATTCGGAGGTCTTTAATAGCTCCAGACTGGGTGCTTTGCTCTGGTCCATTGGTGATAAAGAGTCTCGGAGAGCGGGAGCAGGACGAGTGAAGCGAAGCAGCCAGGCAACCGTATGAGCAAAGCAAAGTCTCTCCTCTGTTTTTCTCTCTCAGTTTTTGTTTGCTTATTGATGAAACATCAGCTCGTCCGCAACAAATCTCAGGCGCAGGCGCGACAACCAAATTCGCACCAAGCCCACAGCGACCCCTTCAAGAAAACACGCTCAAGGCATTATTAATACGTGGCCAGCAAGCAACGGCCTCATTTCGGTTTAGGCCAAAAAACTGAGATTTAGCGCAGCAACGGTTTAGCAGCTACGTGATGGAAAACTGATGCGGGTGGAGAGCTTTTGGTAGCAAACGATCTTCTATAAATCTGCCTTTGAAGCACAGAGGCTGCGTTTTTACGGCGATCATCGCAACGCAATCAGATATGACCCAGAGCGCCGTGGAGAATGTAAGGGGTCAGGGAGAAGGGGTGTGTGGGATATTTAAGCAAAAGAGACCTGGAAAAGGTATCAGCAGATCCCAATAAGGTCCAGACATGGAAAACATAAAAAAATAAAATAAAATAGGCAGTATTTACAAACCAGATTATTTAATCAGTATGCAGTCAAGCAGGAGCCAAGACACTAATGCACGGTTCAGCAGTTCAGATTGCTTTTCTATTTCTCCAGATCTTTTGGATGTTTTCAGTGTCAGGTAGCCGCAGCATGTGTGCATTACTGTGCAGTCTGGTTAGAATACAACCCAAAGGGCTTCATTCACCAGATAATGGGTTTACCATACAGGCTGATGCAACCGATAAGTTATGGTCACTCGTTCATTTTTTATCTGAAGCCAATGACAGATGAAGAACACCATGAAGAATCATTATGTGGACGTTGAATTAAGATATATCATTTCATATCGCTCCATTATTTTTTTAAATCTTTATTTTTAAGCAAGCCAGACTGAATTGCACAGGATGGGATGTGATGTCTGTGGTGCTTTGTTTTCTTAAGTTCTAGGCTAAATCAGTGCTGGTGATGTAATCGATCTCAGCTGCCAAAGTCAAGGTAGACAAAGGTAGCAGGAGTACCTCAGGGCTGCCATATTGGTGCGTTGAGGTTTACCAAAAAGATTTATTATTGTTTCTTGTTGTAAGTTTTTTATTTTTTATTTTTTTTGGAGACTCCTTTTACTCTGGGTGATTTTCCGTCTTTCAGATAATATGATGCGATAAAAACCATATAGTTTCCTGAAACAATTTGATACACTTAAATCTGATTAAATTCATCATTAATATTGTTAAATTCAGACCAAATCCAATATGAATCAGTTGGATACACTTTTTTTTTTACTAGGAGTGTGAATGTGTATTTTATCATGACTTAAAGTACATTTGCAATGTCTCTAAATTTGTCAAGCCCATGCTCCTTCTTAAATAAACTTTGTGTTAGTGGTGATGATGGACTCCAGCTGGTAGCTTTGTGCCAACATAGAAAGGGTTTGGTTGGCAGCAATCACTGGACTGACCAATGCTTGGTACAATGGGAATGGTCAAGGAGTCAGTCAGTCCAGATCTAAGAAAGAGGATGGTGGATTCACACAAGTCAAGTCTCTTGGAACCTTTTATATGGTTTCAGACTTTGCAAACTGCAGATTCCAGTTAAGAGGAAATTGGAATTTGTTTGGTCAGTAGCAACCCAGCAACCACCAAGACATACTGTGGGCCTGCGTTGAACTGGAAGCTGCCAGAACACCAGTGTCACTGTCTACACTCAAGCCAGTTTTATATCACCAAGGACTTAAAGGCTGGCATCCAAGAAAGAAGCCCCTGCTCCAAAATCAGCACCTTTAAACTTGACTAAAGTTTACAGCTGACCACATGGAGAAAGAAAAAGCCTTCTGGAGGAATGTTTTGACAAGCGTTGTGTTTGGAGAAGTAAAACGGAGGGAGTCAACCCCAAGAACACTGTAGAAGCAGCTGTTAAGCATGGTGTTGGTTGTCGCTTCATGCTCTAGGGCTGTTTTGCTCCCAGTGGAACTGGTGCATAACACAAAGTGGAAGGAAGCTTGAACAAGGAATAGAACCTCTGAATTCTCCAACAGAACCTCAAATCATCAGCTAGATGGTTTAATTGAGGGTTCTAACAGGACACTGGCCTCAAAAACACATCAAAGCTCATCCTGAAATGGATAAGGCAGGCTAACATTAAGCTTATGGATCCCCAAAACTATTGGAAATTTGTGGAGCGTGGCGTACCACAAAGTCAAAAGTTGAACACTACTAATTGTGCCAAGAAGAGTGGTCAAGTATACAACCAGAATTCTGCCAGGAACTTGTTGATGGTGATCAAAAGCCTCTACTAAAGGTAAAATTGCTAAGGAACATTTCAACCAAATATTAAGTGAGTTGTGTGAATAATTTTGACCTTGTGTTGATTTGAAAAACCCAAATTACGTTAAACATTATGCTCTGACTTCTTGAGGTTTTGCAAAAGCAAGATAGATCGCTCCCTTTCATGCATTTTTAGATCACAAGAGGAGTACCTCAGGTCTGTGGTGTTGGTTCACTGGTGTTTACACGAAAGATCTTTTTTCACTTTTCATTCATTAAACTACTTTTTTGTTTAAAGTGTCTTAGTCTTTTTATTAGTTCCTTTTTCTGGTATCATCGTAGTTAAAAACCCAAATTTATCCACAAGCTAAAGGTGTCTATGATGAAGCACTTTCTCCATCGTTTCTCTTATATTTAAGAATGGTTAATAATAATAATTTAAAAAAGAGCTAGCGATTGGGAAAGACCTTTCAGGTTTATTTATCAAGACAAGTTCTTTCATTCTGTCTCTCTTCTTGTTTCATTTTTTATATTAGACCTCAATGTCATCATTCATACCCTGTTTTGTTAGCACACATGCATCAGAAGTTCTTTCAGAAAGAAACCAAAGCTAGCCGGCGTCCCTCAGGGTGCATTGTTGGTCAATTAAAAGTTCCAAGAAAAAAAAATATATATATGTTTCACTCTGTCTCTACTTTAGTCTCCTTTTGTCTCTTTATTTGAACTCTGCATTATTTGTTTTATTACCTTATCTCTGTTAAATGCTGTTTCCAAAAACTACAACGCCAAGATCCATCATTCTTTCCATGTTCTTTTGGAGAATGTTCCAGGAGATCACTCAATAAGAAGCCAAATGATGCAGTAGTACCTCAGGTCTGCTGTGTTGGTCCAGCAATGTTTACGAGAAAGATATCTCACCTAGATGTCTCTTTCTGTCTCATACTCTCCATTACAACCCAGATTTATTTGTTTTTATTGCCTTATCTCTTTTTAACACTGTTTCCAAAATCTACAAGCCCATGATGGATCGCTGTCTTCTGATGTTCTCCTGCATGCTCTTGAGGTCATTACACGAGGAGCCCGATCCAAAACACCAAAGTCTCTCTAGCATATAATAAGAGAGCAAGACGTTTTTTGCCCGCGGATCCTTACAGATGCTGTAACATTAACCTTCACTTCTTTCTTTCCCACAGCCGTGTGATGAGAGCTCGGCTTTGGGGCAGGCCATGCGTGAAGCAGACATAAGCCTGGCCAGTAGGGTTGGCATCTTGGAGTTGTTGCAGTTTATGGAAACCGGTTGTGTGGCCTGGTCTCTGGACATGTCTGGAAGAAGCCTTTGGTCAGGCTCTGTAATCTATAGAAAACTGTACTCGCAGTCATAATCATGTCATGCATTTGGAGTTAAACCTGATGAGGGTGTTTAATTAAATTCATACAGCATTTTTTAAGGTCTAAGCCAGCATGGAGTGAATTCTGTCTCGGAGAGTTTCAGCTCCATCACTCCGGATCATGCTTAGCCTCGAGATCTCGTGCTGAATCATGACTAACTGCTATATGTTGAACAAATCACAAGTGCTAGTTCTAAGCCTCAAATTAAGCCTGAACCTTAGGGAAATTTCTCTTGTGTCACAACGGCAAATATTATAACTCAATTTGAAAACGTGTTTCGTCGGATGTCTGAACCGTTTCCTCAGGGCACGTCAAGATCTCGAACGCCGAGGCTGAAAACTCTCTTGTCGTTTTGTAACCTGCCCGAATTCCCTGGCGCAGCACGTGTCAGGGTGCATTTCAGCATTTCGAAGAAAGCTCCTGTATGCCTTTCTTCGAGAAAAGGATTGTCGAAAGCTCTCCGTGCACTCACATATAATCTAGGATTATGTCAGGGGAAAAAAAATAAACACAGGTTATTCTGTTTACAAAAAAAAAAAAAAAACGGGAAAAAAAGAACGAACTGGAGAGTGATTCACTCAGTGAAAGAAACAATCCGAACAGACACAAAAAATAAAAATAAAAATTGGAATATTGGTTTAATTATTTTCCTGTCAGGGCTTGCTAACCTCAGATTTATTCGCGTCAAAGCTGTCTTGCCTCGGGGCCCTGGGGTTGTTATTCTCTGTGCAGGACAGAGGGGATACGTCTGGAACAGTTTAAGGGATTCGTTTAGATTGATATCGGTGTGGCCAATCAGTCGTGTATTTGTGCTGCGGCTACTGCGTCCATGGGAGTGTGAGACATGCCCGACATGCTTTCATCAGCCTGTGGAAGAGCGTAATGTTCTGACGATTCGGATTTCAAAGAAATGCTCCACAAAGAAAAACAGCTTAAGCATGTGTATATCGAAATATCACCATGTCGTGTTGATGTCACTTCTCTCAAAGGAGAGAGGATTCAACAGTTGATTCTTAGCACATAAATAGAAAAGAGCAAGAGCAGATTTTACTTTCTTACTTTTAAACACAGTACTGTGGAACCATATTATATGCTGTACCAATTTTGTTATATATGTTTATCATGTCTGCATAATTAGGTACAAAATCATTCAGTATTTCAATATATAACTTAAAAATTAATAACTAAATAATATTACAGGAGAATATATGCATGGCTGTACAGAAAAAAGATATAGTACAAGACAGACCAGTTTTCAGATGGAAACAAAAAACCTAATGTACGCTCCTGGGATTTGCATAAAAATAGAAAGGAGTGAGTGTGACAAAGTTACCAGAAGAACTCATATTCTCCTGCATGCTCAGTAAAACCTAACAGCTGTTTTACTTAATAATACTGTGCAAACAACTTGGGCACATACAAAAACATGGAATAAGGAAAAGATGCTTTTGAAATTTAATAAAAAGCCATAAAGAGCTATATTTGGAGTGAAAACTAAATCAGAGTTAAAATCAGAGTTTTAGACACAGATTTGTGCAGTTTTATAAGAAAAGTTAGGTTTTACTGAACTTGCTGGAGAATATGAGGATTCCTGGAAAGTCCAAGAATTCCTTAAAACAGAAACTCGACTGAGATAATTAACCATCTATGAAATAAAAATGGTATTGGCATAAAAAGACATCTCTAGGTGATCATTTTAACCAGAGTGTGCAGAAATATGTGGAAGTGGGACAGAAGGACTAAAGCGCCGCTGTGTTTCTCTCTTGACACTACAGTAGTGCCAGCAGGTATTCGAATGGCATTGTGGGTAATGTAGGAACCTATTAACCAGAGTCTAAATAGATCAACTCAGTATTTCGTTCCAAAATAAATCTGGGTGAAGTTTTCCTTTAATATAATAATACGCCATGTGGAAGCCTGTTGGAACTATTTTGGTTTATAAAGTAGTATATATTTAAAGAAATACATATTTGCCCCTATTCGTCATCCCACAATAAAAATACCAACAAAACACAAGAGGTTATTAGTACCGCAATACTCTTCTTGATTCATGCCCTGGTTTCAGACCGTCCAAAGACTATACGTTATGTTTATATTGCCGAGTCGGACAGTACGTCAACTTTACGAGTTTGGAGCGATCAGGAAAGTGCGACTGCGGAGCGTTTTCGCCGGCCCCGTGCAGGCTCGTGCACTTGTGGTTTTGTTATGTTGTGGAAAGTTTTCAGAGTGATGTGACTTGTTCCTTTCCATCCCAAATCTCTCGACTCCAAAGCTTCTAAGCACAAGCGAACATTTTGTACTCGTTAATCACGGAGTTAGCATCCAGATGCAGCGTATCGAGTGTCCGTTGATCTGGTGGTTGAGAAGGAGGATTTGTCACCATTAAATGGCAATCAGTGTCTTTACGCGTCACGATAATCTTTCTGCACAGAGCGCTGGTTAGTTCTGGTTCTCTCTGGATGACAGCCTTGAAAGCTTGCGTTTAAGAAATGCCAGCTGAATTTGTGTTTGGGTGGAAAAACATGACAGCCTCGGGAATTTATGATTTTTTTTTTTTTGGAGAACACGAACATGTGACACGTTTTAAAGCTGCATCATGGTCCAGGATGAAAATTTTGCACAAGTATTACGAGTCATCAATGGTTAAATCTGGTCAAACCTAAGGTCTGAGGAGAAGTTTCCGGCTGAGCAAGAAAGACAGCAAGAGTCGAGAACTGCAAGCAAAATGGAAGAAGTGTGAAGATGATGGTGAGAACCAGATTTCCAGCTACCGCAAGGTAGTGCCTCATGTCAGAGGGCCTGGAGAGCCGTACAGTACAAGATGTAACTGTGGTGTGACTGCCAGCTTGAATACTTAACAGTGTCATTTGCCAGCAATAACGGAAGGAGTCTCCAGTTTTAGATCCATACATGCAGAATAAAACGTTGTAAATGGTCAAGGACAGCAAGATGAATTTAAATTACAAATAGTTAAATTAACAACATAAAATTGGATTCGTAAATTAAAGCGAATCACACCTATCAAGTTCTACCTTGAATACTTTCCATGATTATTCTGACTGTTACAAAGTGCTGACCCTGGAGACTCCATCCATCCATCCATCCATCCATCCATCCATTCTATCCATCACTGCTAAGTGTAGGTTGGATACAATGATCTAGGACTTTCACTCTAACGGTCATTACTGTCTCAGAAACCCAAGCTCAAGCAATCTAAAGCAATATACATCCACACACAATATACATCCACACAATGCATAAGTACTGGGAGAACATGCAAACTCCACACAGACAGACTGAAGACTAGATTTGACCCCACAACCGGGGAGACTTCAAACCGCCAAAACTTCACCATATTAACAGTTCAATAGTTATTCAACAGTTTCTCAAGTCCCTTTAGTGCTAGTTGTAGATTATTGTGAAGCATATACCATACAAGACCCGGTGAATGAGGTGTTACTATGGAAACAGTAAGGCATTAAAATGAATTTGAATTGCAGATGGAACACGGTTCATTTGCCAGCACTATGGTGTAACATCAGCGCAGTATTCTTAGCGTAAGAACAGCTTTCCCTGACTTTAGTGAATTTAAACGTATTTACAGGATTAAAAATTTTTTCTTGATGTTTTTGTAGTTTTTTTTCCATAATGCTACATTCTAGCCTCACTACCACCTACACTCATTAGTGTTTGCTCCATCGTCCCATCCCTACACGATAAACCCAAGCTTCAAAGTTCTCCTTGCAGATCTCCGCGGAATCTTGGAAGTGTTTCAACGAAACCCTCCTTCTTATCTCCCTTCTTACGATTTCCTTTACTTGAAGCTGACTACCCTTAAGAGAGAGCAGCGTCCGGGTACTTTTACAATCTGGAACGCTGCGAACGAGAAGCGGATCTGCAGCGTGTATCAGTTTTCACTACTCTGCCTGGACTTTACCTCGGGTCTGCAGAACATTCCTCTTAATGGCACTTCAAACAAAACGAGTCGCCGTGGACGGCGTGCCTGTCTCCTGAACATGCCCGGATCCCTCCTGTCCACCTTTCCATATTCTGTCGCAACACTTCATCAGGTACAAGGTTGTAACGTAACCTCGACCTCCTTTTGGACGGCTAACGTTTTAGAGGACGGAACTTTTCAGACCTGATGTAATGGAAGGTCTGCTGTTCTCCTTTGCTCATCAGGTTTTGTGCGTCCAAATGGCATTTTGATTTGGAGTGAAAACAAACCGTTTCAGAAAGTTTGTAACTATAACCCCGTAAGTGCGCCGCTGTTGCATAAAAACGAGCGCGTCCAAGCTTTCTCACTTCGTTTCAGTCCGTTGAAATAAAAATGTGTCTCTGTGGCAAATTTATTAAATTCATTCTCCGATACATCAGTGGTGTGAACAGCCCCTGGCAGCGGCACCGGAGCAGATGTAAGCTTTGTTGTTGCAAAAACAACAGAAAGCGCACAGGGGCGTGATAATATCTCTTCCAGTACTCAAAGGTCTTCAAGAGAGCCTCGGCACCGGCCAAAATATTCGTAGACCGCACGGTTTGATTTCAAAGCAGCTTAATCATCTCAGCAAGGTCAAACCCGGGCTGTCTGCTGTCGAAATTTAAAAGAAACTGACCGCAAGCGTTGAACATCCAAGATACAAAACGCTTTTTCTGGATGGTCTCGGATTGGTCAGTTGATTCATGGTTTTGCAGGCGATGGCCAGAGAAAAGAGCAAACCATTTATTCTGTTTAGACATTTGTGACTTTTGTAATAATGTTAAAGTTATTTATTCTTTCTGGGTGAAAAACTGATTTGAGTTCAAAGTTTTCAGATCGCAAAACGTCTACAAGTTTAACAAGGTCTAGACTCGTTTTTTATTTTAGATTTTAATATTTACTGTAGAACAGTGGACAACCCTACAACATTATTACAATGTATACACTAGGTGTAGGTGCTCAGGTACAGGGACTGAATTAAACAAAAAAGTCCTTGAGAATTAGTCCTCAAGACTACATTAAGAGCACAAAAGCATCTGACACTTTAAAAGCAAAATATGAAGGATTGAGGGGGTTCAAGACTATTGTATTGTACTGTATAATTATAAAAACGTTTATTAAGCACACAAGCTAATCTCAGTATCACTCTATAACTTTTTTGCACTTTATTATTATTATTATTATTATTATTATTAATAATAATAATAATTAATATTATTCATTGAACGGTGTTCACCCTGGACAGCGTGCCAATCCATCATATGACTCACACACTACAGGCAATGTGGGAACACCAATTCACCTAATCTGCATGTCTTTGGACTGTGGGAGGAAACTGGAATACCCAGAGGAAACCCATCAAGCACAGGAAGAACATGCATACAGACTCCGAGGTGAGAATCGAGCCCAGATCCTGGAGGTGCAAGGCGACAGTGTTAGGCCTTGTGTGTTTTCTTCGCGTTCATTTTTTACGCTTCGGAGGACCGGATATCTCCCATGATCCTACATGCTATACTGTACTGTACTGTATTCCCTTGTATAGGGAAATGCGGAAAAAAAGCATTGCACCAGCTGCAGCAGACAATCAAAAGTGGAAACTGACATCCGACAGTAATTGAAAAACTTGCGCGGAAATT
>JAQQZT010000018.1:19060437-19081661 GCA_030068275.1 Clarias platycephalus | reverse complement strand
TTGACCTTGCATACATGTAAACCTTTTAAGAGACTCATAAAGCAATATTAGCAACCTTTAAAATGGCATAATAGGGGCACTTTAAAAGATAAGTCAAGGTTAGCATCCTTTCATGTAAATCCAATCCCACATACAGTATAAGATTAAATTAAATTGATCTATTAAGCAATTTGCCCAAGTCATTAGCTCCTTTTGATCTGCATGTAAAGTCTTGAGATTTCATACTGTATTTTTCCATCGAATTTAAGGTTAGGTTAGACATCTTTTCCCCATAAGCCCCGCCTTCTGAGTCTAATTGGTTGCAAGACTTCAGTCTCATCTATGATTGGTTTACTTTTTATTGTTTTTTTTTTTTACATAAACTACAAAGTAGTTCTAAAGTAATTCAAACCTTTTGAGTTTGCTCTGCAACAGAAAAATACGTGCATGTGAGCTATGCCTCACCAAAAAGAGCTTTCAGGGGATCTATGATTAAGAATTGTTGATTTACATATAGCTGGAAATGGTTACAAAGTGATTTCAAAGTCTTAAGAAATTCACCAGTCTGCAGTTAGTCAAATGAAGACACTTTGGGACTATGGCTACTCTATTAAAAACTGGGCACCCAGTCAACGTGACCTGAAGAGCACAATGAAGACTCATCAATGAGGTAAAGAAACAACTGTGAGTGACAGCCGAAGATTTGAAAGCATCATTGGAACTGGTTAACATCTGAGTTCATGAGTCTACATTACGTAAAACATTGAACAAGTAGGGTGTCCATGGCAAAACCCCACAAAGGAAGCTGCTGCTTACAAAAAAAAAAAGATTTAACATTTAAAACTGAAGTTTGCGAAAGAGCATTGACACTCCATAGCGGTATTGGCAAAATGTTTTATGGACTGATGAAAGTAAGAGTGAGCTACACTATTTGTAAAGAACACGCAGCACTAAAAAGGGCACTGCATATCATCGTGAAAAAACATCATCCCCATCACCAACCGTAAAGTATGGTGGAGGAAACATCATGATTTGGGCCTGCTCTGCTGCATCAGGGCCTGTCCAGCTCACAGTCATAGAGGGGAAGATAAATTCCCAAGCGTATCAAAAAATTCTTCAGGATGATGTGAGAATGTCTCTATGTCAGCTGAACCTCTGTAGAAGTTCACCAGATTACCAAAACACCAAAGCAAATCCATAACAAAATGACTTAAGCAGAAGTGGTTTGGTGTGGCCAAGTCAGAGCCCAGACCTCAACCCCTCAGGGATGCTATGGAATGACTTGAAGAGAGCCATACACATGAGACGTCCAAAGAATAGGACAGAAGAAAAGAATGGGCTAAAAGTTCTCCTGGCCAGATCCACAACTTCAGGAAGCTCCTGGTTGAGGTTATCACTGCCGAGGGGGCGGGGTCAACAGGTGATTAATTCCAAAGGTTCACTTATTTTTTTCCACTAACATTTTGAATGTTGAATGCATTTGTCAAATGAAAGATTCAAAAAAATATCATTTTATGTTATTAACCCTGACTTCGATGAAGATCAGATCACATTTAATCAGAAATTTATGCAGAAAACCAGGAAATTCCAAAAGGTTCACATACTTTTTCTTGCTACTGTATTTACCTGTTGAACGGATTATTAAAGGTTTACACTCAACCTCTCATTCCCACTCATAATTCATTCTGATTGTTTGGGATCGGGTGAGACTGTTCCGACTGAGATGTTTACATAATGCAGTTTTATTCCAATTAGGCCGTTATTCTGATTATTAGTGGAATATTCAGGTCCATATAGATGCCCCTACTGAGTACATCACACTTTTTTTTTTATTTAAAAGATTTTTTTTTTTTTTATAGAAATACCCATGTACTTGTGGACAAAGCTTCAGTAAGACACTAACAACAGCCCTAGTCCTGGTTCTACAGCAGATCTGCATTACCTAACACAAACCTATTAATTTTGTTCCTTTTTTCCATCAATCAAAAACCCTTGTGCAATAGTCTGACCATAGCTCTCTGCTTCAAACGTTTAAGCTTCTCCTGGAATTCACATCACACACACTTTATCCTTTTTAGGGTTGCGAGTCGTGACGTTCACGACCAGAAACTGACAGGAAATATCCACTTGCCCGAATTTCACTCGAACGCAGATGGAAATGTCTAAAGCATGCATCCACGAGCGAGCGGTGTCGTGTTATATTGAGCGGATGGACTATTTTAAGAGCGCTCTGCGGTTTTTGTGCCTTGTTCATCGAACGTGGAGCGAGTCGTCATGGTTCAAGAGGCCGTACCGTACCTGACCGAAGCGGAGTCTGTGTTTCTGCGTTTCTGCAATTAATCATATCCATAATCAGAAGAGTGTCCAGAAGTATAATCAGAATTAGGAATTGATATCATGAATAGAACTGGATTGAAGAAGCCTACAGAGAACTGTGTGCATCCAGTAATGTTTAATAAGCCCTTGAAATCCTCCCAGGGTTCCCATGTTATAAGTGCGAGTCAGAGCCAGAAGAAGTGCAATTTAAAACAATTACACAACAGTAAACAATCGCAAGTTGTCGTTTGTCGACTTTTTCCTCCAGCAGGAATATGACGGAAAAATTGCATCCACTCTCAGAATGATTCATGCGCCGTGAAATGTCGTTTGTCTGCATGGCTGAACGTAAAACAGTTCACTTTATCTCAAAACCGTGGTTAATCCACCGATTCCAGTGCCAAGGCTTGTTTTCTGCGCTTAACTGACAAACCTTGTGTTCCTATGCTTTATCATTCTCGTGAGTCTTGTACTTGGAAGTTTTGGCACCCTCCCTCCTTCCAAAGATACCCCAGGACAGGTGGCTCCAATTTAAAGTGCAACATTGCACAAGATTAGACCTAGCCGCACAGTGCCAAAATGTCTGGAAGCGTGATCTCCTGAAAATGCGCTACGACCTGCTTCAAACGATCGCACCACTCGGAACGGTGGAAGCCTTAGCCTTATTATCTCAAACGTGAAACCAGAACATGAGACGAGAGGAGTAAGATATGGCAGCTAGATGACGGTTTGGGCCGTTTCCCAGTTTCCGCTTGCTGCGTACACGCGCGTCTAGATCAGACTGAGCGTTTTACCGCTCTCACGTGCCACATTTACGTGCAAACTGACGAACGAGGCGGAGTGACCACAGTCAGAACTGGCTGCAGTCAATCTGGTTCCAGTTTCCACCCTCTAACGGAGATCCGTCAGTCAAAGGTGATGATGGATCCGGGCCGAGCTCGGGATTACATTCAGACTTCCTAAAGCTCTGGATTTTCTTGTGTCAACATGGTGTCGGGGTAAAACTCTGTACAACTCATGCGTGTTAGTGAGGTTAAGGGTATAAGCCTTGATTATGGACAAAGGAACGTGAGGTGCAAAACACAAACCAGTCGAGACTTACAAGCAGTGTTCTAGTCAAACCGGGAGTTATACAGTAAGAAACTCCCTTTATTTCTCTATATAATCCCCTGCTACACCAATGCACTCATCCCAGCGTTTCACTCGTGCTTGGACACCATCAAGGTAGAATTTTTTCGCAAACTGTCTGCTTCATGCCTGAAACACCGGCCTCCCTGGAACTCCTTTCACGGCCCAAACATGTGGAAATGGCCTGGAGCGAGGTGAGGACTGTAACTCTCAGCCAAGTTCCTGTAATGTGCAAGTGTTGTTGGTGAATGATTTTTTTTGTACAGTTCTCACAAACAGATGCGTCTCTTCAACAAGTTGGCCACAAGTTATCCATCGATTTTCAAAGATCAGGCATTTTATTTTCATGGAATTTTCAAAGAAATGAGTGCAGTAAGCTTCGAGCCACCTTGGCCTTCATTCACAAGAAATTTAGATTTGACTCGAACACCCCTTGGAGATACATGATTGACCAGCAATTGGACACACCTCTTAAAATTAATTCTCATTTCTGATTTCTAATGACCAGAGCTACTCTAAGCACATAACTCATTTATCATTTTGCAGGATATCCAGCCTAGGAAATGGTAGCGCAGCGAGATTATCAGTTCAAATCCCATGGCCGCCAGACCAACAGGTCGATGTATAAACCCTGCACTGCCCTGACAGGTTTATAGAGTACCGAGGACATGGTGGGAACTACTACGGCACCAGCTTGGATTCGGTCCGCAAGGTTCTAGCGGAGAGAAAGGTGTGCTTGCTGGATGTGGAGCCCCAAGTGAGTGTTAGAACCTTGGTGTGTGTGTGTGTGTGTGCCTTAACTGGTTCATGTGGGAAGAGAAGCCTTGTATTATATAAACACAACTGCTTATTAAAGAGTCGGTACAAGCATGCTGATCGTGACATGTCCTTCAGATCTTCTACACACATACACAGAGAGAGAGAGAGAGAGGTCCATATTACATGTCATGTTTGTTGACTTTGGAGCTCAGGGCAAGGGCAGGAATTATGTCATTCTGGTCAGAGAGCTTCTGTCAGCCTCCTCCTCCTCTGCTGTGATTTATTTTTCACCAGCTTGTAACATTTATAGCAACATTCTCTCTGTATTAATGAACACACGCCACAGGCATAGTGTATGAAACGATGTTGCGAGCCTCACGCAGCATCGTCCTGCACTCAAATGTTCCATGAGGTTTTTCTCCACTTTTTTTACGCCGTCGGTATTTTCTATCTGGTGCAATAAGGAGAAATGAACTCGTGGTATTAGGAAATGAAACGACATCACGCCTGATGAGGGAAGCAGGCACCAAAGACGGCCCGGGCGCGGGTCGAATGGAAACAAAAGTACAGCTCTCGTCAGCACGGCGGATGCCAGTTTAATGATTTAATGACTAATGTAGCGAACGGCTCCTAATACGCTAACCTAACTGTTTTCTCGTCTTGTCTGAAGGCTGTAAAGTTGCTGTACACAACAGAATTCAAACCGTATGTCACGTTCGTCAAGCCTCCAGTCGTCGAACAGCTGAGGCTCAGCCGGAGGAAAGCGAAAATCCTGGCCAGCTGCGATGAACCCATGCCAACCAGGACGTTTATGGTAAGGCCGGGGCGATATGTAACGCTTTAGTCATGACAAGCTATTAAGGAATGTGGATTTCATTTGTGGAATTGCAACTGAGCTGATTTTTGAACAGAAACACCAGACTCTTTAGCAAACTTTTCACACGTTGGCTCGGATTCAAACACCCGGGACGGATTATTGGCCGGGTCTTCTTGGGAGCACAGATTTGAAGTAAATTAGTCCAATACACGGTCAAATATAAAACAAAAAGAAATGTATATCAAAGAAATACGTTTGTTTAAATGTGTAAGAGAACATTGTACATTGAAAGCATTTGGCCGACGCCCATATCTAAAATGACTTACTGATACTTATTGAGCAGTTGCGGGTTAAGGGCCTTGATCAAGGGCCCAACAGTGGTAGCTTGTTAGTGATGGGGTTTGAATGTGTGACCTTCTGATCAGTAGTCCAACATCTCTGTTCCCCGACCAGCCTGGTAAGTCCTGAGTGTTTTTAACTGGTGCTGGATAAGTGGATGAAAGAAACATGGAAAGCTGTAAACCCATAGTACTGTAGGTGTTTTGATGGAAAAGAAGAAGAAAAAAACAAGTCAGAGATGGTTGATTTAACCAAATTATCTGCACATGCATTGCAAAATTCCCCATGGACTTTGTTGTTATTATATTGTATGTTCAATCAATAACTTATCAAAATGAGCACTTATGATTTGTCTTGCAGCTGGATCTAATCCGCCATTAAATATAAATGAAACCCGTTTGCTCAATCAGGACAGAGAATGATGCAATAGGCTCAGGCTCAGATGGCTGAGACGGTGGAGGTTCTGGGTTGCTGATCGGAGGTCAGGGGTTCAAGTCTCGCCACAGTCGGGCATTAAAACTATGCCCTGATATAATACACAGCCACTGAGAACCAGCAATCCCCAAGGCTGTGCCAGTTCCAAGCCTGAAGAAATGAGTGAGTTTCAGCAGCAAGGGTATTCAGTGTAAAAACCTGTGCGGGTCCAATGATCCCATGTAGAAACCCTGAGAAATGGAAAAAGTCCAAAGAAAACAAATTGTACCATTAGATATGGATGTCCATCAATAAATTTAGTTTAGTCGCTCATCATCTATACCACATCATCCTGTATACGGGGTCACGGGAGGCCTGGAGCCTATCCCTGGAGACACGTTTAAACAATCATGTACACACCAGACCGGGATCTTGTTGCTTCACCAGACCGGGATCTTGTTGCCAAAGGTCTCCTTTAAAACTACTCCACGGTGGCCTGCAGGTGTTCTCCAAGAACGACGAAACAGGTTCTCCTGCCCTTTGAGCTGCCTTTGAGCTGGGAGCTCTGGATGGAAACGAACCCCAATGAGAGCCATACGGATCACTCACACCGGAGCACCTACAGTAAAGCTGCTCGGGGTCTAATAAAAACCCTTTCAGATCATCTCACACACCTGGATGTTGGTTTTCATAGAGCTAGGCCACCGAGCTGCTCTATACAGTGTAAAAGTGTTAAAGATAAAGTGCAAGACGCTGGATGCTGGATGTTGGTCGTGATTTAACTCTGCAGTGCCGCTACTTATGACTGATCCACTTCATTTACAAAATGAAATAGCTTTATGAGAAAGATCCGGATAAGTTTACAACCAAGATGGGTCTCACAGTGCGCTTTCCATACATCAACGTTTTTTTGTTTTAAATATGGCAGACACTGTCGTAGTAACGTTTAACCTGTCCCGTATTAGCCGCACTAACTGTTTGTTTTTTTGCCATTAATTCCTAAGGTAATTCTGTCCAGCTGGGAAACTCATCTCTCCCACACGTTTTACAGGAGGTGGATTTCAAGGACATGATTAACACGGCGCAGGAAATGGAGGACAAATATGGCTACTTATTCGAGAAGATCATCATCAACAACGATCTGGCCATGGCGTTTACTGAACTACGAGCTGAACTGAAGAAGCTTGAAGAGGAAAGCAACTGGATTGCCAGAACATGGGCTGTGAAGCATCATGCATAAACTGTTTCATACATGTTTTTTCCCCCTTTTTTTCAATACTAACCAGATGTAGAAAAAAACAACAACATAGTATTGTTGCTAATTAGATACAAGTTTGAGGAGATATTTATGAGTGATGATCCAGCCAAGGTATTTAATGAATTTACAGAGGCTCCTAAGTCCTTGGTGGTCTAGTGGCTAAGGCAGCCCGGGTTTTATTTAAAGGGCAAGTTTAAGCAATTTCCCTCTGGGATTAATAGAGTTCTTTGTATCTTGGATCTGGACCGTGAGATGGCTTAAAGTGTGTATTTAGAGGAAAATAATGATGATGTCATATTCAGATTGAAGTCTCACTCACTCATCGTCTCTACCACTTTCTCCTATATTCAGGGTCACAGGGGGCCTGGAGCCTATCTCAGGAGACTTAAGGCACGAGGCGGGTACAGCCTGGATGGGGTGACAATACTGTACACACATACTCTCATTCACACGTCCTACAGGCAATTTGTGAATGCCAGTTAGGTTAATCTGCATGACTTTGGACTGTGAGAGGAAACCCCCGAAGCGCGGGGAGAACGTGCAAACTCCATGAACATAGACCTGAGGTGGGATTCGAACCCAAATCCTGGAGGTGCAAGGGAACAGTGCAAAGCAACAGTGCTAACCACTGTGCCGCCACCCCCATACAGTATAGGTTCAGGGGTGGTTCAGTGGTTAAGGCATTGGATTATGGTGCAGGAGGTCCCAGGTTCGAATCCCACGACCACCAAGTTATCCCTGTTGGGCCCTTGAGCGAGGCCCTTAACCCTAAAACTGCTCAGATGTATAATGAGATAAAATAAAAGTCACTCTGGATAAGGGTGTATATGTATGTTTTCTATCAATAATAACTTTTGTCATCATGTTGGACTGTTCACCGCACAAGTCCCTATGAATCAGCTGTTACTATAGAAACGATAACATGTTCAAATGAGTGAGTTAATACCCATCCAAAAAAAAAAAAAAAAAAAAGTCACCGCTTCAGAAGGGTCAAATTATTGGCCTGCACCAAGTACGGAAAACAATTAAGGAGATTTGAAATTACTGGAAGTGGGTTAAGAACTGTCCAACACATTATTAGAACCTGTACGGACTGCCCTGAACTGTCAGCTCTGTGGAAGAAATGCGGTCAGAAAAAAAAACATCATGACTGGAGATCACTTAAACGCTTATTAAAGATGCATGGTAAAAATTTTTTTAAAAAAACAGTAGAAATCACAGCTGTGTTCAATAGTGAAAGTAAGACCATTTACACACACACACACACACACACACACACACAATGTGATGAGAACTCACAGGATTGAGACTAAACAGCTGTGTGTTCATAAGAAAACCACTTGTTAGTGAGACTCATCAGAAAAAGAAAAACATAAAAATTTGTTAGGAAGTATAAAGATTAGACTTTGGCGCAATGGAAAACGCTCATGTGGTCTAATGAGTCTAGATTGAGTCTATTCCAGATCGATGGGTGCGTCAGAGTAAGAAGGGAAGCGCATGAAGCGATGCATAGTGTCCACTGTACAAGCCTCTGGAGCCTCTGTTATGATCTGGGGTTGCTTCAGTCGCTCAGGTCTAGACTCAACAACGTTATGGGGCAATAAAACAAAGTCAGCTGACGACCTGAATGTACTGAATCACCAGGTTTTCACATCTGTGGAGTTTTTCTCTTCCCTGATAGCACGGAGCTATATTCCAGGATTCTGGGAGCTAAAGGCGGTGCGGGAGCGTACAGTATGAACCTGTGCATTGCAGCCGCACAAATTTCAAAGCTGCTGTTATGGAAAACGAATCGCTTTCCAAACGGAATCAAAAATCCGACAGCGCCGCGGTGTGAGTTGTTCCTCACAGTCTTAACAGAGTTCATCTCGCTCTATTAAAGATGACAAGGTTATAGAGGAAAAATACGGCTGCTAATTCTAATATAATCATCAGTAACGATCTGGCCTTTGAGATGAACTGGCGGAGCTCGTGAAAGGAAATCAAGCGAATTCCAAAAAACATGAGCTTGATTTGAAAAAATGTGGAATTCATGTCATATGAAGTGATGGACTAAACCGTGTAATAACCTGTTTTTGTCGTATTTTGACAGATCGAGAAACAGAAACCGAGCGCTGTAATTGAAAGCTTATAAACTTTCCAGTCGAGTGCCTTTGTTTGTTATTATCCTTACATTGTCGAGAAAGCGCTCCGCGTTGCCGTCGCGCTGGAAAACAAACACGTGTAATGATTTCATGTCTCAATAAGGGCTCTGAATGTAAATGCAATACTCCTTCACTCCTGCTGCCTTTTGTGTGTGTGTGTGTGTGTGTGTGTGTGTGTGTACTGCCATAGCTCATGTTTGGACATTAATTGCAAACAGACCTGGACTCTTCATAACAAGATGTGTTCCCAATTTGGATTAAGTGGGGTAGAGCAAGGCCACGATCATCGCTCTTAAACTCGTGACTACAGGACTGAACTCTGGATGAAGCCCTCTGAAACACGTCCAGGTAGCTTCAGCGTACGTGCACCAGACGATTCCTCTGAAACACGTTCCCGGGTCGCTCCTGATGCTGACCGTGGCCGGAGGCTTACGATGATTTACAGTACATGCGTCTCTGTCTTTTGCGTAACGTTTGGAGTTGGAGTAATCGATGGAGAAACCCATCCTCTGAGGAACGATGCACCTCATGTTATATCGCTGTTCGTTTCGTGGGTTTGTATGGAAAGACAAAAGGGTCAGTAGTTCCTGAGGGCTTTATTGTTGCTGATCCTCAGAAGAGTTTGATTCTGTAAGGTTCGTGCTTGAATTAGGAGCCGGTGGGACTTCTATAAGTCAGAGGAGGAAGTGGTTAGTATATTAAAGTAGAATTAAAGAGCGACTGGGGAGTTAGTTTGGGTCACTTTGGCTGGATGCCTGGATGGGACAAAGCCCGCTTATACGTACCTGATTTTTTACCTTAGAGCAAGTCCAGAAAGAAACACGAGTCGAAAATATGTAATATGTATTGAATTAGCAGACTTTACTCCTTGTAACTTACTCCTTGCCTTTGATGTAAAAAGATGAAAAAGGGATTGCTTTTGTATGTTCATATGTTTATATTTATATTGTATAATTAATTCCAAATCCTACTGTCGATGTGACAGACGTTTCAGTTTTTGAGGAATTTGTTGGTAGAAACCAGGACACACTCGCGCACACTACAATACACAGGACACACTACAATACAATTCTGTTTGTTTGTTTGTTGTTTGTTTTTGAATGGCGGTTTCCATGGGATTTTCACAATGTTAATCATCGTATGCTTATTCCTTTAGGTGCAAAGCATTCTGAAGAATCCCGTGTAGGACTCTTATAGATAAAGCTGTCGGTTTATCCGGGTCAAATGAGGAATTACAGTCCGTCCGTGATGATAGCAAGATACTTAAAAAAACAAAAACATTAAAGTTAATAATTGACATACATGGAAATACTGGTTGTAGGGAAACAACTATTTTATAAACCACTGTGTCTTCTGTAGCAGACATCTAGAAAGTGAAGGGTTTTCACAGACTTCAGAAGATTTTTTACTCAATGGTACGGAGGCCTAGTGGTTAAGTCCATACACACTTAACCACTAGGCCTCCATGCCACGGAGTAAATAAAATGAACTTTGCATGTTCTCTGCAATGTGTTGGCACCCCATCCTTTGTTGACCCTGCCTTGAGTCCTGTTCCTGTAATTGACCTTCACAAGTTTTAGTTGAAAGCTCCTGAGCTACAGGAATCACAGTTCCTCCACTTAAATACTAATACAAGGATAAGTCAAAAATGATCCGCACTCCAGTTATATTAAACTTCTAAACCTGTTGTCTCCCCAGTCCCTCATTTTTTGCGATCTGGGGGTGTACCTGTCGGCGAAACAATTTTAGAAAGGCCACAACTCACAGAAGAGCATAAACAAAAGCATTGGGATATCTGCAAATAAAATTTGGTTTATTTGGATACGCTATTGTTTAAAGATAACCATTACTGATGTAGAGACATGGACTCAATCAGCCACACCCTTAATTATGCAGAATGTTTTCAGCTTAATATAATTTTAACTGATGAGTTACATGAAAATTCACCCTCGTACAGTTGTCAAGAAGGAGAAATCTAACACTAGAGACCAAAAAATGTTTTGTACCAGGCTAAAAACATTTATTTCTGTTGTAAAATTTTGACATGGAGGTGAATGGGGATTTACTTGCTTTTTAAACCAGCCCCCAGTGGACAATCAATGAACTGCACGTTTTTACTTTTTTCAGAACTGGAGGTTCCTCCTTGGAGGCACGGCCTTGCACCACCATGGTCCAAGTTCGATTCCTACCTCGGGGTCTGTGTGCATGGAGTTTGCATGTTCTCACCATGCTTGGTGGGTTTCCTCCGGATACCCTGGTTTCCTCCCACAGTCCAAAGACATGCAGATTAGGTTAATTGGCGTTCCCAAATTGCCCGTAGTGTGTGAATTGAGCGTGTCAGTGTGTATATGTGTGTGTGCCCTGCGATGGATTGGCACCATGTCCAGGGTGTGCCCCACCTGGGATAGGCTCCAGCACCCCCCCCTCCCCCAACCCTGTATACAGGATGAAACAGTATAGAAGATGAGTGAGAGCGAGTGAGGTTTCTCCTTACATTCAAACCAAAATAAAGCTATTGCTGGTACAGTAAGCATTAGCTAATGTTTTCACACACTGTTTCATTCCTTGGTGAAAGAGGGACTAATTTAAAGAGCCATTTATTTACTCTTACTCACTAACTAAAGTTGAGAGCTTTTTCTACTTTAGCTCATTTAAGCTGTACTTCAACTTTGACCAGAGGATTTATTCAGATGAGTAATTACACTCGAGCTAAGAACCATCACCATCAGTCTTACGTAGCGTTTGTATAATGGCTTTACAATCGTCCAGAGCAGGAGAACGTGAGGTTGAGTGGAAGATCTGGAGAGAGAGAGAGAGAGAGAGAGAGATGATTCAGATGCAGAACGCGTCTGGTTTTGTGAGGAGAATCGGCGGAGGGCACCGAGCCCGGGGTTTGTGGCTTCACGAGAGGTCAGGTTCCTTTACAGGCTGATGTCATCCCTATTAAAAGGCTATCTGTCCAGCGAGGAAGGAGTGTGTTAAAGCGTCAGGCGGCGCTGACTGAACTGTGTGTTCCTTCGATAGCTATTACAGTCATTGTACTCGGTGTGTTATTTGTTTTATTATAATCACGACACGGGTTTGTTGTCTTGTCGTTTAACAAATGGCAGCGCCTTCCTAAAGCGTACCTGACCCCGAGCCAATACAAAGAAACAAGCCTTACGTTTTAATGAGAGTGGAACGGGAGCGCTATTAGCGGCCCGCCAGGTGAAAAAAGGAACAATCCCAGCACTCTATTTACACTGCCTAATTACTAATGGATAAGGTCGTTTGATGTGAATTCATGCGACCCGAGCCAAATATAACACTTTTAAGAGGCCGATGCAGTGTGACGAATGGCGCCCAGTTTCTAAAAGCGTTTAGCGCGGTCACAGCTTACGCCCATGTGGCAGAGACGGCGATCGGGTTGAGCTGTTTTCCTCACGTCGTTGATCATGCTACTGAAATCGCGAACGCAAACCATTTTCAGATGTGCAAGATTTTTTTTGCATAAAAAGAAATAAATCTGGCCAAGAGACAGAGCGGATGAAATCAGCTCCAATGGGCTGCACCTTCTGCTGGACAACATGGCCTGAGTGTGTGTGTGTGTGTGTGTGCTGCTGCCGATACCATGCTACGTTCCCGGATAAGGTTGTCCCAGAAAGTTCTGTTAAAAGAAAGGAGGATCAAGCTGCTGAACAAGGATACATATTTAGATTATTTAGTCTATAGATAAAAAAACAAATTGCTCACTTAAGAATAATCCCACATTAATAGTGTTTTTAAAAAATGTAAAATTGTTTTCTTTGAAGTTGAGTTTGCAAAAAAATTCCTGCACCCGGATAACATGGTGGATGTCGAACCTACAGCAGATCAAAAAGTTTACACGCCCCTGCCTGTTAAAATAGTAACCAATGGAAGCATGTCAGATTTTTTTTCACATGATACATTTTTATTTATTCCCCCCCAGATTTTTCCCGATTTTCTCCCCTAATTTCGTCGTGTCCAATTCCTCCCAGTCACTAGAGGGCTCCCACATTAAGCTCATACCACCACTCAGTCGGGAGGGCCGCAATTAATTGAGGGTTAAGGGCTTTTGCTCAAGGGCCACTCAACAGTGGCAACGTGGTGGTGCTGTGGTTTGAACCTGAGACCTTCCAGTCAGTAGTCCAACACATTAATCATTGAGTTACCCCTGACCCCATAGTGCACCCCATTTCAAAAATCCAATTGAAAAAAAGAAAAAAAGATTTTATTAAATGACATAGGAGGTTCAAATCTCAAATCTTCTTTGAAAACCCCATTTGTCACAGGTGATGGTCTCCCAACTCAGCGATTTGTCCTTACTGCTGATTTCCCCTTTTTAAACTTCTTCATCCATCTGTGCAACTTGCTCTTGTAAATGATGTAATCTCTGTAAATCTTCTGTATTACAGCAGGAGACCAATCAACTGCGACAAAAGGGATTGTCGAGGAGGATTCGAGAGTTGGGTTTGACGAAGGAAACTACATTGAGTAGAGCCATTGTATAGAGGAAGATACATGTGCAACATGTGCAATTTGAATGATCTACAATATATCAGTTAATTTAAAAATTACGTTCATTAATTAGCACACTATTAACTTGTACTCTTATTTAAAAAAAAAATTGGGATGGTTGGGCTTAGATTTTTTTCCTGATTTAATTGTATCCAATTCCCACCCATCTTTAGGGCGCTACCACATTAAGGCTAGAACTACCAGTAAGGGAGTTTGTTGAAATTCATGTTTCCGACAAGTCATGTCAAATGTGGCTTTTCACGCCAACTGCATCTTTTCGAACTGCTCGCAGGACCATCCCTCCCCACTGAGAGAGCTCAGCCTCTAGGCCCCTCGTATTCAGAGTAGTGCTATCCTAAATGATATAATTATATGTCTTCCACTTGCATGAGCTAACATCATTGGCTGTAGAGCCATGATTGATGTGAGAGCACTAGAGTTCCTCCCATCCCTCCCCTCTGAGAAGATTCAACCAATCAGCTCTTTTTAGGAAAGGCTCTTAGCCAGATCACCCGGGAGTCAAACTTGCCATCTCCAAGCACTTTATGATGATAGATGATAGATGATAGATGATAGTGCCAGTTGGGGGCCAAGCACTTTTGGGTAAGAGCCATTTCAAAACATTTACCTTCTTCTTGTTTTTAATGCTTTGGTTCATGATCTTGAAATTATTCTTTCTTTTTTTTTTCATCTTCAGCTGAACATCTTCCACCGAGGCATTTGACTTGATCTTGACTCCCAGCTGAAGAGAAGCAGAATGATGCTTCCACCACCATGCTGCACTATGACTTTGGTGTTCTCTAGCGTCTTGTTTTTTTGCCCAAAATTAAATGGTTTCATGACACACAACACATTTAACCACATTTCTGTTTCAGGGTGATTTCGGTGCACCTGGACAGCCAGGACATAGCCATGATATGTGTAGACTACAAGAGCTCTCTGTGGAAGAGGAAGTGACGAGTCCTTGCCAGATGTTCCTGTAACTCCTTTATCGTTCCTGTCGGTCTGTTGGAAGAACGTTCTGTTCTTGTTAGCATTTCTCCGCTGCTCCATTCTCTCCACTTGTTGATGACGGCCTTCACGGTGTTCCGTGATACATCTAATGTTTTGAAAATTCTTTTCCACCCCTGTCCCGATTGATAACTTTCAACAGCGAGATCCAGCACATGCATCGTAAGCCCTTTGACCATCACGGCTTCAGCAGTCACAAGAAACCAAGAAGATGTCGAGAAACTCCTCCAAACACAGCTGATCCTTATTTGGAGGTAATCAGTATCACTTCATCGATGACAGGTGTTTGAATGTGATCGGTTCGTTCTGAGTACAGACACATGCCCGCTCAAGCAGGTTATTGTACTTTTGTTCATTCTTATTTTTTTTCTGATGAAAAAAAAAAAATGAATCACCGTTTGTTCGATGAAAGTTAAATGACCTCAAGTTTACAGAATGTGACCGATTAAACAGTTCCAGTTTTCATCATGTTCTGTAGCAAATGCACGCAATCAGACTGTTTTTATAAAGCCGGTGAATCAACAGTGTAATATTGTAATAGCGAAAAAGGGGGAAATTTTGTTTCGGGAAGCTGACATTTGATTTCAAACATTTCAAGCGGCAGAAACAAGGTTCCTTTTGTATCGGCGAAGCGCAGTATTTAGCGTTTTTATAAACTCGTCCCACTTTGTGGTACTGTATTTGCCCCAATGTGTAAACGACTCTGTAATTAAGCCCTCCTGGGATTGATTATATATGGATCAGAACAAACCCATTGGCTCTTCCAATGCGTAGATATGTCCTGCACGTGCTCAAGTAATCTATCAGTCCGGCTAGCGAAGGGAAGGCCGAGTCCTCTCTCGCTCGCTTTTTCTGATTGTATTGCCTGCAAGCATACAGGAAATTTTTTTAGATATGAAAAGCAAGACGGCATGCTGACCGAACTATTTATTCTGACAGCTGGACATTTTTTGATTAAACGCGTTTGTGGAAGCTACGAATGAAAACAAGTCGGGCGCTCGCGTGGGCTTTGGAACGCGACCGTGGATATTGTAAACACATTCGAACCCAATTAGAAGAGATTCGAAGGGCGGACCCTCGTCACGGGAAACACAAACGAAACCGATTGGCATGGGGTGGAAAACAAACAACTCTGCCATGTGACTGAGAGAGAGAGAGAGAGAGAGACAGACTGTAATGAATATAAAAAATCTAAGTAATCTTGGTGTCCTTTTAAGTCTCTAGGTCACAATGAGCAACACGTTAGACATCATCTGATCTCTAATAAGTAAGAAATAAAGCATATGAAAACAATTTTCAATAACAGAATGGTGCAAGGAAGCTACTGTTACTACTTCTTACTAAGCCTGCAAGATAATATAAGTGATGCTTCATAAGCACAGCTAATTTAAAAAAATCTTCAGTGGTGTTTTTGGACAACAAGAACTTCATCACCTCATAGCCTCATAGCTCATCTCATCTGTTATGATCTTCCTGTGGTGGAAATCGTCATGTTAGTAAAAAGAAAAAAAATCGATGAAAAAAAGGAAAGAAAAGGAAGAAGAAGAAACTGAGTTGCTGCAAATATATAAAAGTGAATATGCGTGTTTAATATGGATTTGTAATTTCCTCCTGACCAATCAGGATAGAGAAAATTGTGAAAAGCGTGATGTGATAAATTTTACTTGTTCCTACTTTCCTTTTTCTCTATGATCATGTGACTTTGAATCCATGTTGACCAGCTAACCCTCTGCTCCCATTCATCCTCCTGATCAACAAACCTCATCGTGGGCTTTCCCGAAGTGAAGAAAAAAAGGGGAAAAAAACAATATATCAACGTCTGCCAATATCCTCTAACATTTTGTTCCCCCAGTAGACTTCTCTCAAAGTGCAGAAATTTACCTTGGACCATAGTCATGTTTCAATAATCAGCTTTCCAAAACGCACAAACGCACCATGTAAGTGTGGACACGGCGTTCTCGGGTCTTAGACTCTCACCTTGCCCACCTTGTGCACCTTGGCGTGAACGCGAAGGTACTCTGGAACCCTTTTTGTTTTCTTTGGGATGGGATTTTACGGCAACATCCGAGGGTTGGTAGCGGCGCAGGACGTTGGCGTGGCGTGTGAGCGAGGCGCATGCCTGCAACGTTTAATGGACCAGAACCAGAAAGGACATAAAGAGCCACGGAGACCTCCCATTCACCTCCGACCAAATCGCTCAACTGGCCCTTTGGCCCAAATCAGGGATTACAAAAATGTGTTTTTCCGCAGCTCTGGCGATGTGTACAGTATGTATAGATTATATATGTACTCTTTGGAAATGGCTGTACGAACTGCATAATGGCTGCGCTGGGATTCGGACAGATTGCAGACAGACCAGCGTTGTTTTTTACGGCTCTGAATCTGCATGCGGTTAATCCCTGGAGGCGGTGCACTTGCAGGGGAATTCTTTCATTATCTTTTTCTTTATTTGAAGGAAAAGATAATATTTGTTCTTCATTGTTCCAAGATTGTAAAAAAAACAAAAAACAAAAAAAACAAAGCTGATTATTGAAGTGTTTAGATTCTCATCACAGAAACCTTTTAAACCTTGAAGTGTCCAGACAGACACTAGGAAAGAAAGAGAAGAACTGGATCTGTCCTGTGTTTCCAGTCTGTGGTTAAACTTGTTGTTGTTAAGATTTTGCATCACTTGTGTCGAGAGATTTGGTATTTGTTTGGCAAATTGGTCTTAAATGAAAAAAGAAAAAAAGAGAAGCATTTGTCAGACTGTATTGTTGACAAGGTTGGATGTATTATAGACGAAAATGAAACCTATATTAAAAATATATTAAAAACAAATCGAAAACAGATCAGTGAGTCAGATCCCCTGATGCTTCGTTTTATTTTTTTTGTGTGTGTGTGTTTTTTTTTTTGCGGAAATAAGCCTGCAATTAATGCTCTTTAAATATAACCCTAATGAGGACTATTTATTGCGGCCACAACCAGCATTTCGTCTTCTATGGATTTAGTGAGTATGTTTTGGCATGAATGGGGTGAAACCTGATTTCCAAGGAAAACACTGTTTTATGTGGCTCTTGTAAGACGGCCATTTTTAAGTGAGACGTGATTCCGAAAACAGGACACTTCCTCTCCCGGGTGTTCTTGGGTCATGTCCTGGCTAGAGTTTTACACGTCAAACAGATACAGGAAAGTGAGAATATAATCCACTTTAAACCCTTAAGCAGATACGAGCGCTTTCTGACGCTGAGTGAAGTCCAGGAGCAGGTCAGGTTCCTCCCTGGTGGCTCTCTAGATTTAGCTTGGACGCGCGGATCCTCCACTGTATAGTGGTTTTTCGTCACAGGAATTCTCGGTATAGTCATTCAGGGCTGTTTATTTTCCTGATCTGTGAGAGAGCCAGAGGCCACCTGGACTCTCTTTTTACACTCTTATGGCCCACTTATGGTATGTTTGCAGGGTCTAGTAGTGAACGTTTGACACGTCTGGTACGATTACATTTCTTTATGCTAATCTGATTCTGGTGGTAATCAGGGATACAGTAAACACATGGAACACACTGGATGTTTTATGAAGTCGGCGCCATTTGTACAAGATAGCAGACTCCCATGTAGGCTTCTTATCCTATATAAGTCTGCATTCGTTATAACACGGTCAGGTCTTTTAAATTACTTATATAAATAATCAGAAACGTCTGGTGGTCTGGGGAAAAAAAATTACACAATTGGATTTCCTCTGCTTTAAACACTTCACCTTAAAAGTATATAAATTGCATATATACACTCACAAGGGGTGTTCAAGTCAAACCCGGACTTTTGATTACACAGAATAACAGAACACATATTTCTCTATATAATCCCCTGCTACACTAATGCACTTATCCCAGCGTTTCACTAGTGCTTGGATACCATTAAGGTAGAAAGTTTTCTCAGTATGCCTTCTTCACGTCTGAAACCCTGGCCTCCCAGGAACTCCATTAATGACCCAAACATGTGGAAATGGCGTGGAGTGAGGTCAGGGGGATGTGGCAAAAACTCCCAGCCGAGTTCCTGTAATGTGCAAGTGGTGCTTGTGAATGATTGTGTGTACAGTTCCTACAGACAGATGCGTCTCTTGCGCAAATTATTCGCCAATAAGGCATTCCACTCATTGAATGTTTACTGGAGCGACTGCAGTGGGCTCCGAGCCACCTCGGCCCGGATCGTCATTCATGGACGTACGACCTACTTTAAAATATTTGCACTGTACAGATGTTTTTCCTCACTTAAGAATCTAATCACCGTTTTGGATGTATTCTTTGAATATCAGTTGCTTTTATGCCTTCATTCACCAGAAATTCAATCTTAGTTATATATTCATTATTATTATCTGATTCAAGTAAGTTAAAAATATGGCTCGCCAACTGAATGTTCACTGGAACGACTGCAGTGGGCTCCGAGCCACCTCAGCCTGGATCGTCATTTACGGATGTATGACATTCTTTACAATATTTGCACCGTTCAGATGGCTCAGAGTCTCATCACTGTCCTGTGCTGGAACTCTTTTGTAAATTTCAATTGCTTTAACACTTTCATTTACCAGAAATTTCATCTTATTTTCACTTCATTATTGTCAATTTTCCTTGTAATTCGTCTTCAACCCACAGCTTTTCACTAAGCCCACATTCTCGTCATGGATATTCATAAAAGACCCTCAGTGCTTATTCATGTCGGTTATCTGATTCAAGTAAGTTAAAAAATGTGGCTCGCAAACTGAAATATTAGCCCCTCTCTCTCTCTCTCTCTCTCTCTCTCCTTACTCAATTCTTCTGTACAGTATATATATATATATAGATATCAAAACACGTCTACGCAACAGTATGGTCTCGAGCACAATCCAGAGATACAGCTTTCAGGACTTCGCCTTCCACAGCGGCCAGAATCCATCTCATACTGGAAAGTTTTTTAACAAATTGCAAAAGACTCTTTAACAAATTGTTGTACGTGTCTGAGAGACAAATTGCCTCGCTAGCTGCAAAACTAAAAAATAACTTACAAAATTCCTACGCCTCACAGCCAAATGTTGTGTTATTCCACGGTGACGGGGGAGATTCATTTTCTGTAGAGAAATATCCTAATTCGTATATATGTCTGGTCTTTCATTTTGGATGGCCTCTTTTGGAGGACAATTATCCTCTCGCTTGTTTAGCTTGGTACGCGTCAGGAGATCGGGAGAGCGCCGAAGCCTTTCTGGACCTGATAAATAGAGATGACAGTAAAAGGTGGATGATGAACTCGGCGCCTATTAATCCAAACGAAACATTGTTCTCCAGGCCAACATAAAGTCAGGTAGCGTTGCCCAGATCCCTTCCAAGATATTAATGACCTAATATACTGAAAGTAAATGAATTATCCATACATTTCCAAACGTATCGCGGTGTCACTCTGTTACGTCGATGCCAGGCAGCTGCGTTACGCTTGGACCAACTGGAGCTTGGCGCAGCTACTCACACTTCAGGACTGGAGAATTACCCAGCGGCATCGTTCTCACCACCTTCCGGATGGGACGCTCATTACCGGCTCCATGCCTCATTATGTTCCGTTTGGGCTCGTGACCGAGCAGCTAGAGCGTCACGAATGACAATAATGAGAGCTAATCGCAGGTGTGTTCATCTTGTTTATAGCATTAGTATAAAAAGATGGAGTCTAAGTAGGAAGGAATAATAGACTTGAGGTTTTCTGTAGTAGGGGGAAAAGAAAACAGAGTGGAGTTGGTGGAAGCGCTGTGGATTTCTTTTTCTATACAAGTTTTTATTCCTCATACACTATGGTAATTAGCAAATGATTACAATTTTCTATGTATTTATGAACTTGAAACGACCCAAAGATAGCGAAAAGTGCTTTAATAATACAAAATAATAATACATAATTATAACATTACATAACATAAATAACATTACATTACATAAATAATACAAAAAGTGCTTTACAAAGAGCTGACACTGGAGACTATATATATATATGTGTATATATATATATATACAGAAACCTGTGTAGTCCAACTAGCGGCCATGGAGGCCAATGGTGACCATTGTATTTATTTCTATTGTTACAGCGATGGTAGGACCTCCGTTCAACATTCACACACTACAGGCAATTTGTGAATGCCACTTAGCTTAATCTGCATGTCTTTGGACTGTGGGAAGAAACCGGAGTACCCAGAGGAAACTCACCAAGCAGAGGGAAAATATCCCAATAACTCCACGCACAGACCCCGAGGTAGGAATCGAACCTGGACCCTGGAGATGTGAAGCGACAGTATTAATAGTACTGCCAAGGATGAGCTCCTGCGCTTGTACAGACGTTGACTATATGAGTGAGGCACGATTGAGACCGAGCATGGGAGACAATTACCCATAATCCTGCAGAGAGAGAGAACAAAAAAAAAATATATATATATAGACAACTGGTCTATATATATAATTGATTTAAAAAACTTAGCTTGTCTTGCCAAACACTCGTAGACCAAGTGTTATCTATATTCACTTCACATTTACTTCAGGAAAAGAAAAATAGAATGATAT
>JAQQZT010000018.1:19042306-19055753 GCA_030068275.1 Clarias platycephalus | reverse complement strand
GCACCCTGTCCAGGGTGTACCCCGCCTCGTGCCCTAAGTCTCCTGGGATAGGCTCCAGGTCCCCGTGACCCTGAATACAGGATAAAGCGGTATAGATGATGAGTGAGTGAGTGAGGGTAAACCTACACTGGTTGTTACAATGTACTGAAAATGGAGACTACTTCCAGAAATGCTAAATACTCATTACATCACAGTTGCTTGGTTACTCTCACTAACTCATTAACTAAATCATTAATGTTGTTTCATTTTTTTTTTTTACTCATGGTGTTTTGCACTTCCTCAGTAACATAATGCCTGGAAAGGTGCATGTTTTTCTGTCTTGCTAACTTTGAAAGAGAAAGCTGCTACAGCATACAGTAAGTGATCACAAGAACCTGCTTCATGGATGTTCCAAGACATTTAACACAACTATAAACTGATAAAACGTATAATATATTGATTTAAAATGAAATTGTTTAATAACTTCAGGATGAATGCAGTAACATTCATAGAAATAAAGTCCCCAGGATATACAGTACTGTGTGTAAGTCCACAGGTTAATAAACCTCTGGAAATGTCATGATATTTATCGCAGGAAAAAGAACCGGATAGAATATTGTGTTTTAGTTCGATAAGGAAAAATGGAGGAAGCGAGATCTTTGAGGTGGCACAGGAACCTGATCTCAGATGCTTTGGAGGTTGGTTGAAGGATGCTTCAATCGTTTGTAAGATTTCGTTTTCCCAAATCAAATGGTTGGTCTAAGTTTGAGCAATGTCACACTCTAAGACAAAACAATTAATGAGCTTATGAGGTGTTTATTCTTTCTTTTCTTTTTCTTTTCTTAGACATAGTATACTAAAACCATGAGGTAATGTAATTTAGCTAAAAATAAAAACTAAGTTATCTTTATGAGTTATAAATTATAATGACTTTGACATCCATGGAGGCGGCACGGTGGCTTAGTGATTAGCATTGTCAACTAGAACCTCAAGGGTCTGGGTTCGGTTCCCGCCTCAGGTCTGAGTGCATGGAATTTGCATGTTCTCCCTGTGTTTGGTGGATTTCCTCTGGGTGCTCTGGTTTCCTCCCACAGTCCAAAGACATGAAGGTTAGGGTAATTGGTGTTCCCAAATTGCCTGTAGTGTGTGAATGAGAGTGTGTGTGTGTGCAGGGTGTACCCCACCTCGTACCTTAAGTCTCCTGGGATAGGTTCCAGGCCCCCCGCGACCCTGTACTGTACACAGGATAAAGTGGTATAGACGATGAGTGAGTGAGCGACACCTATAAAGTGTATAACTTTTTCCTTATCGAAGTCTTATGGAACGCCAAACTTGATACATAGCTTATTAGCTCTAGCTTATTATTTGGTGTGAATGGACAAAAACATTGATCTGCTTTGAATATGAATTTGATGTGCTAAAAGGTATGTCGCAATGCCAGTGATTCCAGTATAAGGAACCCCAGGAACTTTTTAGATTAGATTTTAACCCTAATAGAAGCTGTGAAAACTTTACAGCCATAAGGTTTTGTGGCTGCAGTACATGAATTTATGGCCAACACCATGCCTTTATGTGGCTTTATTATTAAGTGTTCCTTTTTAGGTCTAATTTGTAAACATTTAGGATTAATTGATCATTTTGTGGGCCGGCACGGTAGTGTAGTGATTAGCAGTGTGACCTTGCACCTTTAGGGTCCGCATTCGATTTTGCCTCTGGGTTTGTGTACATGTTCTCCCTGCCCTTGATGGGTTTCCTCCGGGTTCTCCACTTTCCTCCCACAGTCTAAAGACATGCAGATTAGTCTAACTGGCGTTCCCAAATTGCCTTAGTGTGTGAAAGTTGACCAGAGGTCCTACCACGGTTGTAAAAATGAAAATAAATATGATGGTCACCACTGGCCTGCACAGTCACTAGTTGGACTCCAGATGGATGGATGGATGGATGAATCATTTTGTAATCATTTAAAAAATGCCAAACATGTGTCATAAATATACAGAACTGTAAACCATCAGTACAAAAAAGAAAAGCGCCGAAGCCGAGCCCGTCGGCAAAATGGCGTCTCGGTCTGATGAACGAGGGCGGAGAGTCACGCAATAAGGCTAAGTATAACTTTATTTCCTTGACATGAATGGGGCGAATATTTTATGTGTCAGTAGCAATTTGACACAGAAGTTATGTCTAAGCCAATGACAAGCTAATCCACACGTTTGTCTAGCAGCAGGAGGAGAAAAGTGAGCCGTCTTGGCACGATGCTTATTTAGATAACACATGTGGAGCTGGTTATGAGAGAGAGAGAGAGAGAGAGAGAGAGACTGAACACTTTCTGTTACAACCCTGAGTGCTGTTTAAAAGATGCAGCAACCAATCAGATTAACAGCCATGGCCTGGCGAGTCATTACCGCCCAATCAAACGCAGCAATTTTTTCAAAAATAAAGAAAATATGAATTGATGGAAGGATGTTTTCTTCTATTTCTTCTTCTTTGTTTAAAGGCTTATTTTCAGGCACGTCTAGCTGAACGCCCGAATTGAATTTCATCTCAGTTCACCGTCCCGTCCTGCCAGAAGCAAAAAGGTCAATAATAAAAATGGAACAAATAAATTACCTAAATGTTAAACGCCTCCCACAAAAAAAATTAAAAAGTTGCAAGATGGAGTGATGAAACATTGATTTTTTTCATTTTACAGACTAAGATGCTGTTTCATTTTGATCTCATGGCATATTATAATTACACACCAACATTTTATTGTCTGTTGCAGAACATCTCAGATTAAAAGCATGCGGTTTCCCTCAAAATTGGTACTTTAAAGTCGCATTGTCTGGCATTTTTTTCTATATATATTAAAAAACAAAAAATAAAAAGCAATGTCTGAAAGAATGCACGGCTGTTTTTAGTGCTCGACAGCCACATAAGTTGATTTTCAAATACAAATTTCTGTCTCTATTGTCAAGACATATCAAGACCTAGAACTTGACATGATCTCCTTCTTTAAACTTTCACGTTAACGTTTCCGAGATGCTTTTCTGCTCACCACGTGTGTAAAGTGGAACACTGAAGGAAATACAAATCACTTCCCGCTTTACCCCGGACACTTTACACTTTCGAAAACAAGAACAGACGCCTTGTTTTTGTCCGCAGTGACCATCCCGAAATATGAAACCAGCGGAGCTCACGAAGCGATGAGGGTCATCCTTCACTCTACAGAACAGATCACAGAGTGAAAGATATAAATCAGAGGAAATGCTGAGTGTGTCTTGCATCATGCATGTGCGAGTGCGCTCCTCAGAGCTTGTAGATGCTAACTGGTGGAAAGGCTCTGGGAGATCTCTGAGGAAATGGGATTTATGATGTGTGCAGCTGTGTTACTGGACTGTACAGGCTGGAGTGGAATGTGCTGTCTGGGCTTACAATGTCACAGGGGGATGAGCTCAGAGATCAACAGAGTTTAAGTATGTTGTAATGATAATAATAATAAGAGTGGGTGGCACTGTGGCCTCGCACTTCCAGGGTCGAGGGTTCGATTTACACCTCAGGTCAGTGTACATATGCTAGGGTTTGCGCATTGGCTGGCAAGGCGACAGGGCGAACCACTACACCACCATGCCACCACCACGTGTGTGTGTGTGTGTGTGTGTGTGTGTGTGTGTGTTTGTTTATGATTCTATGCACCAGCTGACTGGGTGATAGCAGGTGTGCAGGTGTTTCTATTAAAGTGGACGCACATGCTGTAAAGCACTGTGTTTTTTTCTGTGAGTTGTTTAAATGCTAAACAGTCATTTAATATCTTATATATATATTGACTTGGTCTTGATTCAATTGTAGTTCAGTGTTTCATGTACAGATGTGAAAAACATCTGGCACACTGGCACATTGGCACGCGCGTGCGTGCGCGCGCTCGGTGCTGCTGTGGGTGTGCACCGATTCAGGTTCCGGGGCGGGGCCGCGAGGCCCGTGAGTAACGGTGTCGGTCGGTGTGGCGCGCGAGCCTGCAGTAGTCGCGCAGCAGCCACCGGGGACGCGTGTGAGCGAGCGAGCGAGCGCCAGAGACAGAGAAGTGAGTAGCGCGTGCCACCGGAGTCAGCATTAGGATTTCCGAGCTGATGGAGCGCGCGCGGGACTGAGTGATGCTGTGGGGTCTGCAGAGTGTAACGGTAGTATTATTATTATTTTTTATTACTATAGCTTTAGGTATTAATGATTTTTATGAATGTATTATTAATTATGTACTGTTTGCATTTATGATTATTATTTTTGCATGTGCATATTTTTATTACGTTTATATAAATAGATTAGACTTTATTTAATATATAATTGAATCTTTTTTTCTTTTTTTATATATAAAAAATGCCTGCTCTTATTATTATAATTAATAGTAGTAGTAGTATGTTATTATTATTATTATTATTATTATTATTGTTGTTGTTGTTTGTATTCCTTTTTATTAATGCATTTTTAAATATTTACTGTTTGCATTTATTATTTTAACTTTGCATCTTCATATTTTTATTACATTTATATAAATAGATTAGACTTTATTTAATATATAATATAATCTTTACTGTTTTCATTTTTAAAAATCCCAGATCTATCTATCTCTTTCTGTCTGTCTGTCTGTCTGTCTGTCTTTATGTCTATCTATATATCTATCTATCTATCTTTTTGCCTGTCTGTCTGTCTATCTATCTATCTATCTATCTATCTATCTATCTATCTGTTTTTCTTCTTTCTTCCTACTCTAATTGCCTAAACTCTCGTTCTGTGCCCAGGAAGAGAATCTGGTCCTCTTCACCCCTCTCGACCCACACCCACTCTAACTTCCACCCTTGATGCGAGAGGACACATAAGACGATGAGCGCGCTGGTGTTCAGCAACCTGGACGAGCGTCTAACTTTCGAGGAGAGCGGAAAAGCTGTGGAGAGGAAGAGCCTGAGTTATCTGGAAGTGCTCAATGGACAGCATGCAGACTCCCTGACCAAGAGGATGGACGGAGCGCTGCAACACCGAAGACAGAGGTACGAGCAGCCTGAGTTTAACCAAGAGTTTAACCAGAGAGAATGGATCAGTGAAGTTTGAGGGAAATAAAATGCAGTAACTGCAGGGCAAGCTGTGCTGTGAATTCTGGAGTCTGATCTGGTACAGACCTAAAACCAAACAACTATACATTATAAAATCTGTGATCTAAACATACCAGAAACATCAAATACAAGAAGAGCCGGTTTCGAATTTATACATGTTTCTGTGCATCAAGTGATTCCTTTTCAAATGCCTTTATATTTTAAATGTCTGACCGAGAGGTCATCTGTAGACGATCTGCAGACGCTTGTATTACGTAGTTGCACGAGTTTAGTGTTTTATGGTCATCATTGTGAATAAAAGTGTGTGTGTGTGTGTGTGTGTGTGGCAGGAGTGAACAGACTTTACTCTACACTGACATCTGCTGCTTAGACAACCTTCTGATGATGCTTTAGTGATGTGATTGAAACAGAACCATTCATTCATTTGGGATTCCCCTGACTGTCAAGTTTAGACATTCAGATAATGAATGTGAGTTCAGATAATTCATAGATCTAAGTAAAAATTTTGTAGCGTCATGCATGCATGAGCACATGGGATACAGTTATTATCTTAAATGCTTCTCTTCGTT
The DNA here is from genome assembly GCA_030068275.1 of Clarias platycephalus. Taxonomy (NCBI): domain Eukaryota; kingdom Metazoa; phylum Chordata; class Actinopteri; order Siluriformes; family Clariidae; genus Clarias; species Clarias platycephalus. The sequence continues at coordinate 19,050,130 of JAQQZT010000018.1, read as the reverse complement.
ATTCCTATGTTTGTATTTGCCCTGCAAATATATTTTCAAGCTGTCTGAAACTCTGGTCGAGGTTTGATCTCGTAAGCTAGTTGTATTTTAATTTTCATCCAGGAAAAAGTTCTTCTTTAATGTTGCCATGAGATCATCAAATTCCACTATTAATGCGCACTATTAAAACTCTTTTGTGCTTTCAATATGTTGATTTTTAACAAGGGTAATGCTCAGACATTCTTTATGGACAGAGATTCTTAAAGTCTTACAATGGGAACTCCTGTGTAATCGTGTTGTGAAATTTAACCTCCTGATGCTTTGCGAAACATTGCACTTAATTAAGAATCCCAGAGCTCTTGTACTCACTCAGTCCTCAGAGCTTTTGTACTCATGATATGTATATATATTTTAGAAAAGCAAAAAAATAATAATAAAAAACTAAGAAGGACTTGAAATGTCTCTGTAATACATCCTCATGCCAAAGTACACTTTACTTCCCTTAAAGAATTTCTATTCATTTTTAAATCAAATGTCTTGTGAAATTTAAACTCTATCTATGACCTTCGGAACGACACACTTTGTCTTTTAGCACATTTTCACAAAACAGCGCTAATAATAAGCTGGGATTTGAAGTGGGATGTGAATGAACTGAGATGTAACTCTAGCAGAAGTTCAGCTTATCTACTAAATCAGACGCTTTCTTTAAAGGAAAGCACAAATTATCCAAAATGTTGGCATCCTTTTAATAACCGTAGAGCTCAAAATAGCTAAATATGACCTCTATTTAGCGCTGTGTGGCCTCATTAAACTAAATTGCAAACAAAATTTGAGAGAACAAAAAGAAAAAAAAAATCTTTTGTTGCACTTTCCAGGGCTGTGCTATTTCAGCTATTTCCCAAGTGTAGGGTTTGCATTTCAGGACTCGGAGAAATCACCTGGCGATTAAACAATTATCCTCTAAAATCCTAGCTGACCAGAACTTCCCAACTTCTCGAGTGAATATGTGTATAGCAATTGAAAACTAAGATCCCACTTTCTCTTTCTCTTTTTCTACATGTGCTTGTTTTTCTTCCTGTAACGAGTGGAGGGAAGGTGCGGCACAAGCGGCAAGCTCTACAGGACATGGCCAGGCCGCTCAAACAGTGGCTGTATAAACACAGGGACAACCCGTATCCCACCAAAACCGAGAAGATCCTGCTGGCCCTCGGCTCCCATATGACCCTGGTGCAGGTGAGCTTAGAGGAAGGCGTCTAAAGCATGAATGGGATCTCTTCTAAAACTAAGACAGAAAACGTAAAAGAGATATCCGGAGGTTTTTCGGTAATTACGTGATTAAGTGTGTGCTCCTGTGGTTGTTTGTGGTTTGGACAAACTCAACGCCTAATCATTATATAACGAAAGTGAAACGTGTTGTGTTATGTTGCAGGTATCGAACTGGTTCGCTAACGCACGCCGCAGACTGAAGAACACGGTGCGACAGCCCGACCTGAGCTGGGCTCTACGCATCAAACTGTACAACAAATACGTTCAGGGCAACGCAGAGAGGCTCAGCATCAGCAGCGACGACTCGGCTTCTGAAGGTGAGGGAGATAAAAGGAAATATGAGGAGTTTTACACACTCACATAGTACTGTTTACATCAAGGCTTACCTGTATTAGGTAAGTAAAAGCTCCAGCGTGTAGACAACAGCGATAGGAGGTAAAGGAGTAGGATTAGTTTTATTAGAGGATTGTTTTTTTCTTCTTCCCATTTTCTCCCTAATTTAGTCGTGTCAAATTCCTCCCCGTCACTAGGGGGCTCCCACATTAAGGCTACTACTACCATTCAGTCGAGAGGGGCGAAAACTATCACGTGTTTCCTCCGAACCACGTGACGCCAGCCGACCGCATCTTTTCGAACTGCTTGCTCGCGCACCGTTGGGGTTGGCGTAACACACTCGGAGGACAGTGCTATCCGCTCCTTTTGCTTGCGTGAGCTCATAGACGCCCCTGATTGGCTGTAGAGCCGTGATTAATGTGGGAGCATGAAGTACCTCTTATTATTAGCGGTAATTGTCATAATAGTACCTCTCATCCCTCCCCTCTGAGAGAGCTCAGCCAATCAGCTCTCTCTAGCATCACCCGGGAATCGAACTCCGGATGATAGAGCGAGCACTTTACCACTGCGCCACTGCCAATCAGCTCAACCAATCAGCTCTCTCTAGCATCACCCGGGAATCGAACTCCGGATAATAGAGCGAGCACTTTACCACTGCGCCACTCGGGGGCTAGAGGATATTTTTAACTTCGACTCTATTACATCATACAGCAAGTATCAGTACGTTTACTTAGCTACATTTCTAAATGGCATTGCATTAGATAACTACATTGGTGTGTAGTATTTAAAGTGGGAATTTTCGCCACCATTCTGCATAATTACATAACTTGGTTCCACTTACAGCATCAACGCTGTTTAAAATTAAAAGCGGGAGCTGGTTGTAGAAAGCAAAGATGATACAACCCGATTGTGAAGCAGAGAGAAAGAGAGAGAGACGGTACTACTGTATGATAAAGGCTAGAGCGAGCTAATACAAGTCATACACTTTTAATACTTACATCATTTTTAGGATGAGATGACTTTTACTCAAGTACATATATACATGGCGGAGTTTTACCTTTACATGAGTAGCATTTGCCTTAGGGAATCTCTACTTCTACTCAAATTGAGGTTTCATGTACTTTACCCACAAGTTTATGACGACATAACACACAATGTCGTTAAATCACACAAAGTTATATAAGTCATATTCTGTCCTGATAATCTTAGGTTTGTTAATGATTCCAAAAACCTGGTCCAGAAAAAAAGAATCACCTGTTCATGCTAATTAATCTTCCTAGGAGAAAAAATAATTAATCCTGCATCTACACATTTACCTATGTGTGTAGTGCAGCGTGTTGTGGGATGTACAATGAGTACAGCATGGATGTGTGTATCTACCTGTGCAGAAGTCGGTCAGGCTCGTCCTAGAAGCCCTCGTCCGATCATGTCATGAAAGATACAGCACGTCACATGATTCCACAGGAGTCTCTAAGACTGTACACCCTTTTCTTTAAAGAGTCAAGTTATTATTAGCGGTAATTGTCATAATAGGTGCCATTAAAATTCAACACAGGAACGCCTTGGAGTTCCTTGCAGGAAAAAGCTGCCAGAGTTTCCACGCTATAAAAAATTTGTCTAAAAATACTTAGATCAAACGTATAATTATTTTTCGAGTTAACAGTTCAGAAAAAGAATATTACACCCAGAACCTTAAAGGGTAATATGGTTTGTCCACCTTAAAACTATAAAGGAGCACTAGAAACCCTTACCGTTCCAATCCACCTCTTACTAACCCCGTTTCCTATGTAGCTCATGTACATCACGCTTATCCACAAGCGTAGATTCTGCTTCTGCGCCATTTTTTTTTAACCCTCATTTATCCTGGACGTTCTATTTGCTGTAACTTTAATAGAAGGAATTACTCTCGTTGTTCCAGATGGTGAGAACGCTCTCCAGACGCAGCCCAGCGAATCCGAGTCCAGCCAGCCCGCGCACAAGACGGTGATCCAGGAGAGCCGCGGCCTCGATTACGTCTCCCCTCCGAAGTACAAGAGCAGTCTGCTGAACCGCTACCTCAACGACTCGCTGCGACACGTCATGGCCTCCAACTCAGACTCGCGCAAGAGGAACCACTCGGGCTCGTTCAGCTCCAACGAGTACGACGACGAGCTCCTGTCGCCCTCGTCGTCTGAAACGGAGGCCAACTTCACCTACCGGACAGGTCAGACGACACTTCCTGTACAGAGAAATTCAGTTTTATACCATTTTTTGGTTCCTTTAACGGTAGGATGTGCGTTGATTATGGAGTAAAGGAGATGCTGATTTCGCTATTTCACTCATGGAAGAAGTCTCCAGTGTCAGAAAGTCCTTGTTCTCTTCTGGTTTCTCTGTAGCACGCGTCTAGCCAGGTTTTTTTTTCTGTTAATGAATACTCGGGGCGAACGATTATAGGAATCCCACCCGGTCGGGATTTATTTATCGCGTCCTTAATTACAGGCTGTTGCTGGGAATATCTGAGTCACATTAACAGCTGCGGTCCAAAACTGTACATATTTTAAAAATAACAATGCGCCGACGTCCCAAGATGACAATCACCAGGATGACCTGCTAGTTTAGAACGCATTTGTGCCATCATTCGGCTTTTCCTTTTTTTTCAGGATGGAAATTTGTATTACTCAGCGATGTCATGGCTTATAGGAACACCTGTTAACATCTCGGGAAGGAGAACGGTTCCGTCAGGCCAAGACTCGTGGGGTTTAAATTCATCGTTTGCATAATTTCCACCACATTTTTTTGCAAATGTTCTATTGCAGTGTTGGTTTTGTCTCTTTGCCATTATGGAACAGTTCTGGGCAATTAAGGAATGTTCTCCGTTTTGGACCTTGTAATTTAAGAAAGTTATTTGTGCGGCTCGCGTCCGAGCCAAACAAGGTATCCAACCGCAAAGCGTCGATTCTCTCGCGTTTTTCTAATGGGGCGTAAGAGCGGCGGCGGTTATCGCGGCGATCTTATCGCGTCTTAAGCAGGAGAGTGGGTTAGGGAGGTACGTGGCGTAGGCACGACGAGAATTCTTTACCCAAGGTCAGCTCTGGTCAGCTTTCCGAAAATAACCGAGACGTCTGTGGTCGTGGGATTTACAGTGACGAAGCATAAACGCTCACTCGAAGAGAAATTTGCATTTACAGGAAAAAAAAGGAAAACAGAGAATGCAAGAACGTGTAAATGTACATGCTTGCATTTTAACACACATTTCTAAAAATCTCGCTTAGTGCATATCCGAAACTCCTGATTCCCGAGCGAGGCTTTTCCAAAAATATATATATATAAAAAAAAAGATCGAGGCCCACTTGACGCTTTCATGCTATGACATTTCTTTCTGTGCTCTGCCTTCTTTCTTTCTTCAGCTCTCCAGATCTATCAGTTTTACAGCACCCGATTTCAGTACTTTTCCACACTCGGCAGCGTATGCCGCGCGCCAACGCTGCGTTCAGTCAAACTGACAGGCCGCCCAGTGCAGAAAACGAAAACAGAACAGAAAAATCCTATTATCCACCATCACGTTAAACATATAGAACAAGTCGAAGAGGGAAAAAATGAAAAGAAAAAAAAAAGTCCTGCTAAACAGTTTAGCGTGTCTCCCTGGCAGTTCTGGAGAGCTGGCGCGCGTCTGGACGCCGCTGCTAAACCCGCTGCCATTTCATCACACGGCGACGTGCATGGAAACATTCTCGTCAAACCAGAGTGGAATTATAGAGAAACATCAGAGGCTTTAGAAAACCCTCACTTCACGCTGTTTCCTCCATGAGGATTCACCACTGCGGGGCCAAGAGTCGCACCACATGGACGCGGACGGCGTCTGAGTCTGCGGTATTTCCCCGTCTCTACGGCTCACTTGTCAGTTCTCAGTGATTCACATTATCTAGACTATTATACTTTTCATATCTTTATTTTGTAAAAAAAACTAAAAATCGAATTCAGATTCAATAATGATTTAGTGAAAGTGACAGCAGAGAGGGAGAGAGAGAGGGAGGGATCGAGTCTGGAGTTTGGAAGCAACATCGAGTCAAAATAAACATGAGATTTTTTTTTTTGCTTCAAGTCAAAACAGACAGCAGAGCAAAAAACAACACGTGACTAAAAGCCTCTCGATCCGAACACCCTGTATATCTCTCGCATGTTTTTTTTTCTTTGCACTTATTTTCCCCTGATTTAGTTTTGTTTAATTTAATTCGCACCATCCTGATTAAAACACGCCCCCATCAACGACTCCTGTTTCCTCCGTTCGCATCTTTATAAGCTGCTGCTTCTACACCGCTATCCTCACAGACACCCGTAATTGTCTAGAGCCGCAATGATTTAAGACGGGGTGCGATTAGGCCACGCCTCCCATCTGAGAGAGCATACTGTAGCTGTAACATCCCTGAGGAACTGAAGTCGTGCTCTCCGGATGATAGGATTGATGATAAAGCTAGTGAATCAACCTAGATTAGACCCCCAGGGTCAAGGGTTCGATTCCCACCTCAGGCCTGTGTGCATAACGTTTGCATGTTCTCCGCGTGCTTGGTGGGTTTCCTCCTGGTACTCCAGTTTAGACTAATTGGCGTTCCCAAATTGCCTGTAGTGTGTGAGTGTATGTGTGGGTTCCCCCGCGATGGATTGGCACCCTGTCCAGTGTGTACTCTGCCTCATGCCCTAAGGATACAGCGGTATAGACGATGCGTGAGTGAGTGATAATGTGGGTAGATCAGTAGCCCAGACACAAACAAGACAAGTAGAGTCTTTGAATGATGCTGAAAATTGTTTTAACTAAGTAAATGAAAATATGCCGAAGGCAGTGAGTCAGTAGTGGCGAGCTCGAGCTGGGTGATGCGGTAGCCTCCTGCTGACTGGGAGCCAAGAGAGAGCTGATTGGCCGAGCTATCTGAGAGGGTGGGATGGGAGGCACTCTAGCACTCTCACATCAATTACGGCTTTATGCCAATCGTGGGTGTCTGTGAGCTCATGCAAACGGAATAGCGAAAAATATAAAGTTTTACGCAGCCATGACGGACTGCCTGCTTCAAGTCTGAAACGCCGGCCTCCCAGGAACTCCTTTAATGTCTCAAACATGTGGAAATGTCTTGGAGCGAGGTCAGGACTGTAGTTAGCGACAAGATATCCGTCGATTTCACAGATCGTGCGGCCGCCTTTAAAACATTTGCGCCGTTCAGATGTTTAACCTCGGCTAAGAGTCTCATCACCGTACTGCGCTTGAAGTCTTCTGTAAATGCTCATCGCTTCATTCACCTCCAGGGTCCGGGTTCGATTCCCGGCCTGGCTCGATTCCCGTCTCTGTGTGCATGGAGTTTGCATGTTCTCCCGGTGCTTGGTGGGTTTCCTCCGGGTACTCCGGTTTCCTCCCACAGTCCAAAGACATGTAGGTAAGGTTGATTGGCATTTCCAAATTGCCTGTAGTGTGTGTGAATGCGTGTGTGAGTGTGTGTATGTTGAGCAAGGCCCCTAACTGCTTAGATGTATAACAAGATAAAAATGTAAGTCGCTCCGGATAAGGGAGTCTGCCAAATGCCTAAAAACGTAAATGTTGGGCCCTTGAGCGCAGCCCGTAACCCTCAACTGCTCGGATGTATGAGTGAGTCGCTCCGGATGAGGGCGTGTGCCAAATCCTGTAAATGCTCAGAACCTTTAGCACCGCAGGAGAGAACGTGATTCTCTCGTGAAGATCATTTCGTTTTTGAATCCATTACACTAGATGTGATATACACTGTGGGGTGTCTGTAGAGTCGTGCATCTCTGATCTACATATTGTTTTCATTTTACGATCAGCAGGATGGTAATTCACCTCCTGAGAAATTTTACACACACACACACACACATTCAGGCAGTGAAAGCCTGAACCCTTAATGGAAAGTTCCATTAGACGAGATTTTACAAAGTTACATACAGTAAATATTTTTACTCCCGGTTCGAAGCTGTATCTGGCTCGGATCCGTGCGAGGATAACGGGTCGAGGGCGAACTTACAAGGGTTCGACGTCCCACAGAGGCAACAGTAGGAGGCAATAAACCTCAACTCAGATGTTGACTCAAAGCAGCAGAGTGTGAAAACGTGGCACAGGCTACAGTAGGTTTCGGTTATTCGCTATGTGTGCAATTTGTAAGTCATTTTTGTGTTTCAGTTGGAACTCCGTCAGGTCGGGTCGGTCACATGACTCTCATTAAGTTGCTTCCCCCCCCACCCCCCCCCCCCCCCCCCCCCCCCCCCCCC
>JAQQZT010000018.1:19024903-19042206 GCA_030068275.1 Clarias platycephalus | reverse complement strand
TAAGTTGCTTCCCCCCCCCCCCCCCCCCCCCCCCCCCCGAACAAAACCTGACTTTGGCATCTGGGATCCGTCATTGATTACAACACCGCCTATTAAATATTATTACCGGAGTAGGCCATTGAATACGGTTAAGTTGAAACAAAGACCTTCTTCGCCCTCAGAGCTTCCATCAAGCCCGAGAGCCTGTTCGGTAGCGCACAGGAATTAGGGTCAAATGATTTATTAATGCTTTAAAGTAGCTCTTGGCGCAGGTGCTGTTTGAAGAAATCCGAGCTGGAGATGTTACAGGCGAAGGAGATCGAGAAAAAAAGGGGTGTGGGGGGGGGGAGCAAGCATTTTGTGTGCGAGAGGTCGCAGGCCAATTTTCCCTCTCACGTCTCCCTTGCGAGAAATTTTTGTGTGTTTTTTCATCCCTGATCTGGCTGCTTTCAGCAGAATAATAGAGCAGGTCCACTATTACAAGATAAACTTAAGCGGATACTTCAGGAAAGGCCCGTGAACACTGGTCAAAGAATGTTAGAAATGCGTCTGAGGGCAAAATAAATACCTTTGGTGTGTGTGTGTGTGTGTGTGTGTGTGTGTGTGTGTGTGTGTGTGTGTGTGCAATCTAGAGCTCCAGTATATGGTACTAGAGAACGTTTTAGAGAGTTGAAAAACACCTGATGGTAATGTTGGAGTGTTTAGGAATAGTCCGGTTCTGTAATCAGACTCGTCTAGCCGTCTGGGGAAAAACGAATCAGACGCCGCCGAGTTCTGTAGATAAAAAAATCAAAAAGGCAAAAATTATTAAAACCCAGATTAAGTTGTAAAATCTCCTTTCAACACATGCATACATTTTATCAAAAGAAGTTTTTGTTTGTTTGTTTTTTGTTTGTTTGTTTTTAGCCTTTGTTCTATCCTTGCCTTAATCCTTAAACACAGTTTTCACTTTTTTTTTTTTTTTTTTTAGAATAACCAGATTTATAATCCTGAAACGTTCTACAGTAGAATATGAGAAATATATTTCACTACAGGAACGCTTGTATACGTATTATAATAAAAAATAAAAAATTTCCCCATGCTTCCATCCATACACTCACCGTCCATTTTATTAGGAACACGTGCACATTAATGCAGTTATCCAACCAGGCAAGTATGTTTCAGTGAAATTGTGCGCAAAATCATACTTATAATGTTCACATCAAATGTCAGAATGAGGAAAATTGTGATCTTTGTCACTTTAACAGTGGTTTGATTGTTGTTTCCAGGGTTGAGTGTTTCGAAAAATCCAGATCTCTGGGGATTTTCACTCAGAACATAGAAAAAAACAGATTAAGACAAATTGGTTCAAGCTGCCAGGAAGGTTGATATAGTAACTCAAAGACATGAACAAAACAAAAATATTTTGGAACAGGAACTTCATCATTATTATCATTATTATTATTATAACATGTTTGCATTTGAGAAGGTAAAATGTTGCAGTTCCTCTATAATCCTGCAGGTGGGGCACTTTAAACCATTCACATGTTAACAGCGTCCTGTGTGTTCTGTGGGGCAAATTATTTTGTAAAATTTTATTTTGCAAATTAAGTTTGTTTAGATTTGTAGCAAAATCAAAATTCGAATCAAGATATTTATACGATCATGATGCTCACAGAATCGCAATACACATCAGATCGACACCCAGGTATCGTGATAACATCGTATCGGCTGGTCCTCAGTGACTCTCATCCCTAGAAGCGCATCATCATGTAAACTAACAACAGCAGGATGGTTACTCTGTTTCTCAGATATCTGACCTTCCCAACAGTGTGTGACTGATGAATGGTACTTAGAAATTAGTAACCTAGTAACCAGTATAAGGATCCATCCAATGATGGAAACTTCAAAGCACTTATGTTACCCAAATTGTCTGCCAAACACCTACAGTACATGTAAATGTAATGTAAATAACCGCGGTGAGCAGAAAAGCATCTCATGCAACACTTTAAACATCGACGAGGATGAGCTACGACACCATATCACCTAGAAGACCATATCATGTTCCACTCCTGTCAGCCAGGAGAAGGAATCTGAGACTATCGTGGGTAACACCGGACACCTGAGGACTAGAAAAAGACCAGAAGTTTAGCTTCACCTGTCCTGTTACAGTCAGACAGATCAGATCTTCCTCATTCTGATGTTTGAGATGAATATTAAAGTTCCTGTAGCTGTAACTGCATAAGTTTATGCATTAATTTCAGGTGTACAGGTGTTCCTAAAAAAAATGGAGAGCTAAGACGGAGACCCCCCCGAAATTTGCCTACTCGTTTGTTGGAAGCGGACTCGAGACAAGTTTCATCAGGAGACCGTAATCCATCAGCAGAGCTCTCTTATCAAAGGCTTCAGTAACCAGTGACGTCGGCATGGAAACCCTAAAGTCCATCCCTGTAGGATAAGAGCTCTGGGAATGGATCTCGAAATGATGGAGGATAGATCTCCAGCACAAATCTGTCTCAGCTCAGTGGAAAAAAAAAAAACGCTACCTGTAAGTCCTGTGTGAAATATCTGGAATAAACTCCTCCATGTGCTTCACCCGAGGAGAGAAAGTCCAGGTCGTTCGGGTCCAGAGCGAGCTCTGCCGGATCCATCCGTAGGCGGTGTCGTCTGGTTCCGGGCGAGATTTAGTGAAGCGCACGTCGGAAAATAAATTTCACTAATTACAAAATGAGCAACCGAACAGGTGTGGTGCTGGAGAGCTGAAAACGACACGATCGGCAATTTTTATTGATTTCTTTGTCAGTAAAAGCTCTAGAGAGTGGTTTGTGAGAACAGTGTTAGAAGGATCAGAGAAACACACACGCACACACACACACACACACACACACACACACAAAGGGAAAAAAGAAAGAAAGAAAGTAAAATAGCTTAAATGATGCAAATGAGCTGTGGAGCAGTGGAACAGAGTGCGCGTCTGTTCCTGACACAGCGCAGATATGCTTTTTCCATCTCCGCACATAATTGCATTTGTTTTGGCCCGAATGCCCGAGTTCGGTCAAACAACCCACGGGCTGTTCGCCTGTAACTCTCCAGATGCAGATGCAGGTTTTCTCGCCAACACGCACATGCCTTTCGGCATTTAGATTTACACGCGAGCGAGCTAGCGATGCCAACATGAGCTCACAGACACAATGGCACACATACACACACACACACACGATCAAAAACAAAAACAAAAACCTGTCTTTGCATTTGATTTGCTTTTGCTCGTAAGCCATTTAATCCAGTTTCGCCCGCCGTGTACTTGTTGCCAAGGCAAAATATTGAGACTGCAGGATATTTCGGTGAGATTCAGCGTCCAAAATATTTTCCTACTTTGTTGAACGCGAGAGTTCCAGCGCGTAACGAGGATCTGGATTCCTCTTTCCTTTGTGAGAGCTTATAACATTATACTGTAGCTTTACTACTTAAAGGAGGAGAAAGCAAATCTAACGTAATAGACTTTATTCTCTCAAATCAAGTGCAAACCTCGACAAGGTCTGCTCTTTATGTGGTCGGAAAGAGATCCAGTTTTATCGTACGCAGTCCTGGCTCTGTGAACGGGAAGCAATGAAAGTGGCCCGGAACGCACCGCAGAACAGTTCTAGCCAATCAGCAACGAGGGCCGTCCGTGCTTAATGATGTTTTATATTAATATTGGCCTGCTAGGTGGCATTGTGGCCTTGAACCTTCAGGGTTGGGGTTCAATTCCAAGGTTCAGGTTAATTGGCGTTCCCACTTACTCACTCACTCACTTACTCATCATCTATACCGCTTTATCCTGTATTCAGGGAGCCTGCAGCCTATCCCAGGAGACTTAGGGCACAAGGCGGGGTACACCCTTGGCGTTCCCAATTAACTGTAATTGTTTTTTTCCTATGATTGATTGGTACCACGTCCAGGGTGTAACAATCACCCTGTCCAGGTCCCCTAAGCCTTGGTCAGCTAGTGTCCTTGTCCCCTAAGCCTTGGTCAGCTAGTGTCCTTGTCCCCTAAGCCTTGGTCAGCTAGTGTCTCTGCCTTGGCAATGCATGAATTTGTGAGTGAGAGGGTTTGGTTTGAAGGGGCAAAGCTTCTTAAGGAGACCTAGAATGAAGTGTGTATCCATTTATCTTTCTCAGTATCGCTGACTGCACCTTTAATTGCAGCTCTATATACATCTCACCTATACCGGTGGGGTCCAGCACACACTCACACGCTCACACGCTCATTCACACACTACAGGCAATTTAGTAACACCAGTTAGCATCTGATCTGCATGTCTTTGGAAACCTGAGTACCTGGAGGAAACCCACCAAGCACAAACTCCATGCACACAGACCCAGAGGTGGGAATCGAACCCAGACCCTGGAGGTGCGAGGCAACAGCGCTAACCACTAAGCCACTGTGCCGGTGCTCTATATACAGTACAGTACTTGTTTTTAACATGTTTCAAAAATCTACAATGTTTAATTCCTTTTTTACTTCCTCTCTAGAATCCATGGACTGTGGCTCTCAGTTCCACGACGTGTAAGTGACTCTTTATATGTCCCTTATATCTCCCTCGTTCCCTTCTAATCAAAGTGCTTCAGACAAGACACATGACGTACTGCTGTATCTCCTCCTCCTCTCAGGTGCAATCCCAAAGGAGGCGTCCGAGTTAAAAGCGGCGCGTACTGGAACGAGCTCCACGCGGCCATGGCGCTGACCAACCTGGCGCAGAGCGAGGAGGCCGCGCCCGCAGGCACCACCAGCTGCATCATCCAGAAATCCTCGCACATAGCGGAGATTAAAACTGTCAAAGTCCCGATCGCGCCCCCTCAGTAGTTCTCAGACGACTCCGAGGTCGACTTTGAGGAGGAGACTTCGCCGAGACTTGAACACGGACCTGCAGCGGAGCGGAGCTTCGGGAACGATTGATCGCAGTGTTTTATAAGGACATGATTTGGACGTATCACCGACGTGCCTGATTATGAGTTATGATATCCAGACGGTACACTAACACCAAAAGAAAGCGATGTCTGATGGATCAAAGTTTGGTTTGGACTCTTGGGGAGAGCAAATTTCTGATTCTGAAATCATAAAGTGACGTCGGCTTTTTAAAATATCGTGTTTTGTTTTGTTTGTTTTTGCGATCCTTCATATACATGTTTACCACTTTTTCCTAAGTTAAGTATAGTGTTTACTGAGGCAGGATTATTGTCCAACGATTATTGCTCAACAGTTGTTTCTCATTATTTTTTATTATAGAGGTACAGCCATACTAACGTTGCCTTGTGTATCTGATGATTGATGAGCCTCCAGGGAAATAATAGCCAGGTTATATCATTTTCTCGAACTCTCGCTGACCCATCTGTGAGTAATCAGCTCTCCGTGGATCGCTGACGGTGACTCAGATCATCGTCGCTCACTGCGTCCTGACCAGATTCGCCGGGTTTCAAAATATTGTCTCGGAAATATTTCTCTCTTTCCAGCATTTCTCCTTTCAATAAAACCAGACGACCTGATCCTGTTTGTCTTTCATTATGTAAAAAAATGTCCGTGGTGACAGACGTTTTTAGCGGACACACCCCGCTTCAGATGTCGAGTGAAGTCTGCTATTTCATGACCTGTTATGGGAAGCTAATGCACAAACATCCAAAGCAAATATGACGTGACGGGAATATTAATATAGCAGAATTCCTTTATACGTCAAGTAAATATCCGACGCCACAAATTCTTTAGGGAGCTCATATCTGTTAGGGGCGTTCGAGTCAAACCGGGACTAGTAGAAGAAAAAAGAGATAGGCGTTTACAGAAAACTTCAATCACAGTGCGGTGATGAGACTCTTCGACGCGGTCACACGTTCAACCGACGATCCGGGACGATGTGTCTCTGGGGCCGACTGCAGTCGTTCCCGTGAGCATTCAGCGAGTGGAATGCCTGGTCCTTGAAAATTGGCAGATAACGAATTGTCGTCAGCTTGCACAAGAAACGCCTCTGTTTGTGGGAACTAAACACACAATCATTTACCAAGGGTTAGGGTTGGGGTTCGGGTTAGCGGTTAGGGGTTATGGGTAAGTTTTAGGGTTTAGGGAGGGTAGGGTTAAGGTAAGAGAGGTTAGGTTTTAGGGTTTAGAGAGATTAGTGGTTAGGTTTTTAGTGTAGGGTTAAGAGTTAGGGGTCAGAGGTTAAGGTTAGGGGTTTAGTGAAGCTGGGGTTAAGTTTTAGGGTTTAGGGAGGATGAAGAGGTTAGAGGTTGGGTAAAGGAGCTTAAGGTAAGGGAGAGAGGTTCGTTAACGCGCTTACTTTGGTTGCACTTTACAGGAACTCGGCTGGGAGTTATTGCCACACCCCCCTGACCTCGTTTCAAGGCATTTCTACATATTTAGTTGATTAAATGAGTTCCTGGGAGGCCATTGTTTCAGACATGAATCCGACTGGCTGAGAAAATTTTCTTGATGGTGTCCAAAGCACTATTCAAACTCTGGGATAAGTGCATTAGTGTAGCAGGCGACTATACACACATTTTCATCACACATTACATCTTTAATGTATTACCAGTGCCTCCACTTTGCCACCCCATCCTTGATTATTTTCCTAGAAAAGCATGCCTGTGTGGCCGAGGAGTTTCTTATCTAGCCGCCCACTCCATGCTGAAACACTTAGCGCCGCTCGTATGTAAAGCCTCCTCTGATGTTAAGAGGATTTCTCCAGCACAGATAAGCGAGTGCATTCCAGTTACGCACCTGATAATATTAAATATGAGTCGAAGCTGAACAGTATTTTGACAGGAGATGTGTTGCAGATTGTGTTGTATTACAGCTGTTTGATTTTTTTTCTTACGTTTTTCAAAGTCTTCTTATCTAAACTTTGATGATTTATGTATATGATTTTAGGTTCCCCCACCTGAGAGCGTTTCAGCTACACCCTTTAAATCAACAGCGTTATGTTTTGTTTTTTTTTCCTCCCCACAAATTGTCCTTTATCACTGTTACAATTTCAAAAGTGGTTTGTGGTTTGGAAACGAAAGCATCTGGGAGCTTTGGGACGGAGCTGAGAAACCAAGCGGCATAAACATCTGTGTGGTTTTTTAAACAGCTGGTGGAGAACCACACCTGACTGCTCTGGGAGAAAGATGCACTTGTCGGTGTACGCTCAGGACATTCGGCGAAGGTATGTAAGCAAGAAGATCAAATTGTAGAGTTGAGTTTGTGATCCGGATCTGTCGTGTTAAGTCTGAAGAACTTGTCACTTCCAGTGAAGAAAGCCATGATGAAGCTGAAAAATCGCAACACACCCTTCAGAGAGATAGCAAAAACATTTATCGCAGCCAGTTTAACCATGTGATGCAGTCTTTAAAAAAATAAAGAACGTAGTGTTGAACTCAGGAACACCGGGAGACCACGAACAGAACTGCGTTGGATGATAAAGGAATTCTTTCCCTGGTGAAACAAAACCACTTGGCAAGATCAGGCCAGATTGAGAACATCGTCCAGGAGACGGGCGTGTCTGTGTCAGCAGAGTCAACAACCGAGAGAAGACTTCACAAAGGGTGTGCTAGAAGATGTTAATCAATTGGTCAGCCATGCAATGAGGATGAACAAAGTATAGTTTCTTAAATATAAGCATACAAATCATGTTATTGGTGCTAAAAAGTGTCTCACCTGCAGGTGTAGTGTCCGTAACCTTTTTGAATCAATGATCTCATTTGCCTTCAGATAAAACTTGGCCAATTTAGATTTCACATGAAAAGACATAAACCCGAAAAAGTGTATTATTCTACTATATTTAAGATAAAATATTTAAGATATCGCAACATGAATTTGACATGGTTACGGACACTGCAGATTTTTCCTTTTTTTAAGTTTTTACTGAAACAACTATTTAAGGAACAAGTCATATACTTCCAGATGTTTACACCAATCAATACTCATAAAGAAATGTGAATAACTTGCATTTTAAATGATTATCGTTTGAAACGAGACAGTATAATGCTGAAAAATGGGCTCATATAAAATCATCTCTCCAAAACAGTTGAAGTTAGCAACTTGAATTTTTAGGGAAGCAAGATCACGGTCACTTCCATGTTGCATAAACTTTAGAAGAAGCTCCTTTGGCCACACACATTTTCTGTATTATATGTATAACATAAAAAATAATACTGTTTTTTTTTTTTTTTTGCAAAATATCAAATTAATTAATGTATTTATAGCAATATCTACGAAACCCTGTACAGTTCTGGAATGATGGAGAAGGGAGGAATATGGAGAAGGAAAAGGAACTGCTCCTGATCTCAAGTGTTCCCGTTTATTTATTGACAAAAGCAGCAAGAATTCTTCTAAAATGTATACCTGTAGTGTGTAGTGTGATACTTGGTGACATTCCGGTTCTGTACACGGGGCAAACCACACTATACAGTGCTTCGTGCTGCAGATGGATCTGAGACATGTCCCGAAGAGAAGCAGAGCCTCACCAGAGACGGGACTCGGAGCCGGGTGACGTCTATGACTTCCACAGAAGAAGCGAAAGCCTTTATTTTGTTGCATATACATTACAGCAGAGTGAAATTCTTTTCATTTGTACACAACCTGTTAAAAGTTTGGACACCCCTTCTAACTGCATGGTCGTTCCTGATATTGTTATGTCTTTCTACGCTGTAAAACAATGCTGAAGGCGTTTATCCAAAATACACAATAATCTCCTTTGAACAGTTGATATTGAGATGTAGATCTGCTGCTTCTGCTCTGTAAAGCTTCATAACGCCTCTAATCTGAGGTGCTGGTTGTTAACTGGTGATTTCTGAGGCTGGTGAGTCTAAACGAACCCTGGAGCAGACACGGTTAAGGGCCTTGCTCAAGGGCCCAGACTTGGAGCTCAGCATGGTCGAGCTGGGCTTTGAACCTCCTTCAACTGTTCTTCAGGTAGTCATTGGCCGTGATGATTTTTGAAATAAAAGACTAAATGGAGTCATTTGATTATGGTTAGACTACCAAGCTGCCAGGGTCACATGAGGGTTAAGTGATGTATGTTTAATATATAATAAATATTTATTATTAACAACTGTCCCCAAATTTCCTGTAGAATGTGTGTGTGGATTGGTACCCTGTCCAGTGTGTACCCTGCCTCATGCCCACAGTCCCCTGGGATATAAATAGGCTCCAAGCCCATATGACTCTGTACAGGATATACTGTAAAAGATGAATGCAAGAATGTTACAACAGGAATATATTTATTTCAGTATTCAATAAATTATCTTGAGAATTCAATAAATGATTCAGTGGACGTAATATACTGTATTAATTTGTGGCTTTAAAATATCTTTCACCTTATATTCTTAATAAATTATTATAGCTGACATTTTTGGTCTCAGTAGCCTTAATGTATTACATTGTAACCTATAATATTACATACTGCCCTCAATATTATACAACAGGTAGGTCCGACTGAGTAATCTGATTGGACGAGAGGCGTTCCACAAGTGATGATAATAGACAGTAACAGCACTGTTACAAAGTTACAAAGCTAACTAGCTTCGAACACAAGGCAGAATCCCAAATCCCGCTCTAACCCCTGATCAAGGGCAATACTTGGAGTGTGTAACAAGGGATTGTACACCCTACATAGCACACTAGCTTTCCATTTCACACTATGTGGGATTTAACCCAAGAACGAGGAAGTTCACAAAGCTGATATTCTAAAGCAGAATAAGTGGAAATATAAAGATAAACCAATGAGATTGACAAGACTGTCCACCACCTCCATGGTTTATTTTCACCGCACCAACTTGTTAATTACACTAACTGTCGGTCGTCAGATCCGCCAGTCACGGTTAGTTAGTTAGTCAGTTGGAGCAAAATAACTGATTTTTAAACAAACAAACATAATATGTTGATAATAAATGGTGTTTGTGGAACTGCTGTATGAGAGCAATATCACACTGTTGGCTGTCATCAGAGCCGTGCTGATATTCAGTACAACAGCACAACCTCGAACCTGTGATATTACTTAAATCTACTATGTTTATGTAGCGCTCACAAAATTAAGGAAACGTTTAAGTTCCCAGGTGGCAGGGTGGTGTAGTGGTTAGCAATGTCGCCTTGCACCTCCAGGGTCCGGGTTCGAGTCTGTGTTCATGGAGTTTGCATCTTCTCCCCGTGCTTGGTGGGTTTCCTCAGGGTCCTCCAGTTTCCTCCCAAATGCATATTAGGCTAACTGGTGTCTCCAAATTGTGTGTGATGGATGGGAACCCTGTCCAGGGTGAGTCAGTCCCAGTTTGACTTGAACCATTAATACACATATGACGGTCATTCAAGTCAAACCGGGACTGCGGGTGGTCTTAATTTTTTTGAGCCATATATTATCTCATTCCTTAGATCATTGCGGTTTTAATATGTTATCCCACAGCCTTAACAAAGTGTCTCGCAGCATCAATATATTATCTTATGAACATCAATAGTGTATCATTTTACGTTGTCGATGGCCAAAAGTATGTGGACACCCAACCTACTACAGACCTCCCATAAGAGTGGTGCTTAAAACCTGTTCTGGTTGTGTATCAGATGGTCCGCTCGACGGGAGCAGTCGAAAGACTAACCACAACATGGTGTATTTCTTTTGTTTGTGTATGTAAAATCGTGGACTCAGGAATTTATATTCCTGATTTTAATATCATTGTTAGAAATAATCACATGGAGCCTCAGGTGCTCTGCAAGATCCAGTCCAAGACGTGGGTTTAATTAATACATGAACGGAGTCAGAAATCTACCAAGACAAACATCTAGAGCAGTCATCATAATGGGACAAATCAGGCTTCCTGTAACGTTATACAGCTTCCTTTCGAAACTGACATCCGTCTTGCCCGGCGGAACGCCATAACCGTCACGAATAACCTTCATTAGGTAAACACATTCAGCAAAAACAGCAGCATGACATTAGAGGTATTTAATAACGGCCCATTCCTGAGGTGTGTCTGTTCAACACACGCGATCGGCAGCCGTCTTTCACCGGGACGAGTGATTGATCGACGTGAACCACATGAGACTGCAATAACACGGAATATGAATGGCTCTACTCATCCGGGTATTTGTTGCCATAAGGCGGCCATGTTTGGGGTCTTCTCTCCGCTTATTGACACAGTAACAAGATACCGAGACGCGAGGACCAAGTTCCTGTCTGTCTAATGAACTGTCTCTGGTCATCTGGAGTTCATTTTCAATTTCTCGAACTCACTCCACAATATGATAGATGATAAATACCTAATTTAAATAAATATACAGGGATTTTTTTTCTTTTTATTATTCAAATTTAATACATTTAAACACCAGCTTCCTTAATAGGACAATGAAGCATTAGTAAAGATCAACAAAAAGACACGGAGGTTCACAAAGGTTCATTTCTACGGTGCACAGCACAACCGACACTGGCTTCACCTCGTTAAACCTTTCGTATTGTTAGAACCGGGAACTGAAATGGATCGGTCATAAACCTACACAGTTTCCTGGGATAGGTTCCAAGCCCCCCGTGACCCTGTACACAGGATAAAGAGTTATAGAAGACAAATAAATGAATTGAATAACAATAATTAGGTTAATTACATAACCAAACAAAAAAATTTTTATTAAAATTGAATAGGTTTAACTTCTCTCATTGTAAAACTCTGAAACTGGTTTTGGGGCAAGAAGTTGAAGAAAACTGCCAGATTTCAGATTTATTGAATGAACGCATTGCACGGTCTGATCTCGAAATAAATACACCTGATCCTGGAAGGCCAAATAACGCCTCAAGTGCAAGAACATTTGAGATCCAAGTTATAACTAGGTCTGGGCAATATGATGAAAAATAAAAACAATAATAATCATATGCTAATTTGTAACATTCATAAAACACGACATGAATCACGGGCTAACTAACGGCCTGCAAAACAGATGTGCTGCATAACATCTGTAAAGATTCTCAGCTGTTAAACAGAGCTTGATAATCAATTTAATGCCTGCAGAACACTTGAAACATTGAAAAAAACTATTTTAAGGATTATTTAAAAAAAATTATTTAAAAAAAAAAAAATTTATTCATGACATCATTACACGGATATTGTTGTATCGTCCGGCGCTAACTGGAACGCTCTAAAAGTCCAAGGAAATGTTAAACAACTAAGAAACATGATTTATGTTTAAAAATAATGCTGAATTTACACAGCAGAACCAAAAACTCTGGATTCATTTGATTTATAAAATAAAAGTACAAATTCAAGCAAACATTTAAATTACCAGCCCCTGGGTTTTTAATTTAAATTAAAGCCGATCACGGCTCCGGCTTACTGAGAAAACTTTCTACCTTGTGTATGGTGTCCAAGCACTAGTGAAACATTGGGATAAGTGCATTAGTGTAGCAGGGGATTATATAGAGAAATAACGGAGTTTATTTACTCTAATACCCGTGTTCTGTTATTCTGTACAATCAAAAGTTCTGATTTGATCCGAACACCCCTCATATCAGAATTGAAGAATTTTTTTTTCATGCAGAGATCATTTCCTCATTTAGTGAAAAAATTGTTCAGGACTGATTCTGATAGAATACTGACTTCAGATCAAAAAAAGCAAAGTGGTATAAAGTAGTACCAGCTCTGATTCTGATCCTTTTTCTATTGTTTGTTTTGAAGCCACTTTGAGTATGAAAGAAAAATAAAAAATGTAAAGATGAAAAGGTGAAGATAAAAAATGCATATAAAATATTCATCTTGTGTGTACGGTCTAGAAGAGAAAACTACGAGGCAGGCAGATTAAATGAAATTTTATTGCAAAAGAAAACAGTACTGATGCTCTCAGTGACACACTTCCAATCTGATCCGATCTTAAGGTAATACAGAATCCAATCCAGGACACACACTTTAAAATCAGGACCTTCGACAGCTCTGTGATCTACTTGTGAGATCGACGCTAATAAACGAGCTGTATGCAGGGGGGAAAAGAATGTTCAATTTGTTAACTGTTGGAAATTCCACCAATCTAAAACAAAAAAAGAGGTTTATTTGTTTATAGTTTATTTGTCAGATTTTTATTTAAATTAATATGTAAATTTGAAGGCACAAGAACCATTCGGCTCAGAATATTATCTAACTTGTCTAAGATTGGGTTTTGCTTTATTTTACGAAAGCTTTTCATTATTATGAAAAAAAAAAAAAAGGTGCTAAACTCTCTTGAATCTGATAAATGTCGGGTCAAAAACCTTTCTTAAATATCCACAACTTTTTTTAACTGTTGTGATGTTAAACGTGCTCCTGGGTACAGACTTCACAGTACTGTGTGTATCGGTGCAAACGGGAAGCGATGACACCGACTGCGCATGCTGTCTGCTTGACAGATGTTCGGCTAATATCGGGTAATGCGACGGCTACCGCCTTTTAACATGCTTTAACATGACTTTTACATATAGTCACTTGTATGTCACACCAAAAATGGGTTTAAACAATCAGATCGACTGATTTACTTTAAGAAAGTACTGACACCGGCTTTAAAATAAGATCAGGTTTAATATACGCTCTCGGATATAGATACACTGGGTGTAATGGTGCTGATCACTGAACAAAATGTTGATATAGTGTACAGGATTTACTTTTCTATCTGCTCCGGTCCGGTGCGACCGCAGTGACAGGGAACAGAACCTCTTTTTCCTCTCCGAGCGTGCTACCGCTCTACTGATCAGGAACAGTATAAATGAAATCAATCAGGACTACTGAACTACTGATGTCTAACAGTTCTAACGCTTTAGTGTGATGTTAGATCAACAGTGAATCGACGATCGTGTTTAACACAGCGGTTAGAGGTTTAACGATGTCTAAAATAAAGGAAAGTCAGAAAAATAAAAACAAGCAGTTTTTAGGACGACATGAAACCCAGGACTCACATGCCAGGATAATAATAATAATAATAATAATACACATCAGTGGTCCATGACTGGGAATGAAGAGTGTTATTGCGTTTAAAAATGTTCTATTGATGTAAAAGTCACTACAGAGACGATAAAGCAAAAAACAATATGAACTGAAAGAGGGGGAAAAAGAAGAAAAAGAAAAGAAAAAAAAGCACTCCATATATTTTTTTTGTATGAATATTCCTCAAGAAACATTACCAGGAGCATGCTAAGCCAAGAACATTATAAAGACAGCAAACAGGGTGGTGTTTGGTGCAGGGAAAAAATATTTTAAAAAAGCAGGTGACACTCAAATTATTACAAAAATAAAGCAAATATATTGGATTAGATGATGCAGATTGGGGACGAAAGCACAGAGTGGAACTTGATGGAAAAGTTTAGCACAGTTAATCTCTAAATTCGAGAAACTAATCTCACCCTGTGGGGATTCTCCACTTAATTAACTGCCCCTGTTTTTACTCTGTAATAATTATCACACAGAGAGAGAGAGAGAGAGAGAGAGAGAGAGAATGATGTCAGCATCGGTCCTTCTGCTTCAGTAAAAGTGACGTCGTGACAGCAACTGTAATTCAACGCGGCTCTATGATAAGTTAGATTAAAACACCATACAGAAACCGAAGTGGAAGGACAGACAGGGTGTGTGTGCATGTGTGTGAGCGTCCTTCGGCTGCCCGGACAGAGCCGACCTTCGCTTCTCGTTCAGAAGCCAGGAATCGCAGTTCGTTTGTTAGTTTGTAGTTGGGAGTTAAATGAGTGAGCAGTATCCTCCGCAGCTGCCGTAGCCCTGCGTCTGCTCCTCTCCGAGCGGGACGCCGCGGTTCTGGGCGCTGCTCTCCCACAGGCCCGGGGTCTGCAGGATCTTCTCCACCAGCTCCTCGAAGGCACACTGGACGCCGTCCTTGGTCTTAGCGCTCGCCTCTGA
Organism: Clarias platycephalus; assembly: GCA_030068275.1. Taxonomy (NCBI): domain Eukaryota; kingdom Metazoa; phylum Chordata; class Actinopteri; order Siluriformes; family Clariidae; genus Clarias; species Clarias platycephalus. Next base: position 19,027,396 of record JAQQZT010000018.1, on the reverse strand, counting down.
GGAGAAACCACAAGTATGAGGGATGAGAGTTAAACAACACGAATAATCAGGGTGGTAATAAATTGGTTATATGTTTCAGAACGTTTTTTTATTGCTTATTTACTGAGGATAAAAACGCATGGTCAATTCTTTTGCATTTTTTCTTTGATTTGTTATCTTGTAATCACTGCCTGACCACTAGGGGGAGTCATGATTAATTATATGCTAAACTGTAACTGTTGCAGTTGAAAAAAAAATTATAATAAATTGAAAAAGCATGAACATAACCATAAATAAGAGTAGTGTTTAAGTCAAACCAGGACTTTTGATTGTGTGTCTTTCAAGGATCATGCGTTCCACCTGCGGATTGATCAGTGGGAAGCATCACTTTTATTTACCACACAAGTCCCGGTTTGACTTGAACCCCCCCTTTTATACATATTTAATTCTGTTTCAAGAGCTCACATCTACTGCATCTACTGTCTCCTGTTCCTTTTGATATTTGACATTGTGTATTTCGAAACACGTGGGCTAGAAGAGTTCAGGGATACAAGGCTCTGACGCAACATTGATGACATCATCATGTAGAGCACAAGGCAACTGGCACGAGACAACTAGATGACTCGAGCCGGGAGCGGCGGTCAGGTTAGACGCGGAGTTCAGTGAATTACGCAACACAGAAACACGTCACCATTATTTTAACACTTTCATCTTATTAAACTTCAGACTGTACATATCGAGTAGATGATGATTCTTGATATTTTGTATCCTTGATTTTTTTTTTTTTTTAAATAAACAGGCACGACGACCAGCACAGTTTGCTTACAAATTGTATAAAGCAAACGTTACATGTTTTGAGGAACAAGCTTACCGATGAACAGCATAGAGTGTTTACGAGCGAACTTCAGACCCTCGTTTCTGTCCACCTCGCGGTTGTCCTGCAGAAAAATCACACAAACAAACAAAATAATTAATTTCAATAATTTAATGTTTCTACAACACACACATACATAGGCTGGACAATGAAACTGAAACACTGGCCAATTTAGTGTTTGAGGGTTCATGGCTACATTTGACCAGCGTGTGTGTGTCTAAGTCGCCCTACAAAAAAAGTAGTCCTACCCCCGCACATCCTCCTCCTCTCCTGTTGGGGGCGATTCTTTTCAAACGTAAAGTGCAGGTTAATTCGTTTTATTTTTACTTTATATTTTCTATTAAAAATGTTTATATGGATATTTTTGGGTTGCGGAACGAATCATTGGAGTTTCCATTATCTCTAATGGGGAAATTCACTCTGAGACAAATGGCATCCGAGATTCCCCTCGTGATTTGAAGATGCAAAGACAACATTTCACTGAGATTTATTTACTTAGGCATGGTTACAGTTTTCAGAACAGATTTAAGTCAGGTGGGTTGGTATGATTTACACTGTATACTTGTGTCAAAGCTGTAGAAGATTCACACTGTCTGACAAACAAATCCGACTTATGAGCATGCTCCTGGTATGGAACTCGTTCGTAAGTAAGGGACCGACCTGTATTACGCATTTCTTTATGCAAAATTTATGGTTTATTGAATTCCCAATTCTGATTGGTCAGAAATCATTGATTAAAATTCTATAACAGGAGCTCTGGCGGTTTCCTGCTTCAAGACAAATTGTAGTTTTCTCACTGTGTCGTTGAAGCCAATTGTGTCGCTCAACGTGGTTCGCCTTAGAGATGGCTTTGTAACCTTTCCAGACTCATACACATCAATAACTTTATTTCTAATCTGTTCTTTATTTTCTTTAGATCGCGTCATGATGAGATCTTTCAGCGTTCTTCACTTTGTCACACAAGTTCTATTTAAGTGATTTCTTGATTCAACCGGTCTGACAGTAATCATAATTTAAAAGCGGCATTTTGTATTTGTAGTTTGATGATCTGAATCAACATCAAGTGTCACAAATATGCCAAAAAATAATTAAATTAAAAAGGGGGGCAAATACTTTTTCACAGTACCTTATATACTACATATATATAATGCTGACAAACCGCAGTGGTCTAAGAGGAATAAAACACTTTAATGTTGTAACAGGGGTTCCACACCGATCTTGGTTGTTTTCCCTCTAACAGCACAACCCAGAGTGTGTGATCGAATCATTCATATGCGAGACGGGCGTCTCACTGCTGTAGCGAACCTTGTCAATTTTGTTCCCGACGAGCATCTTCACGAGGTCGTTGCGTGTACAGTACGTCTCCAGCTCGCTCAGCCAGTTCTCCAGCTTCGTAAACGAGTCGCGCTTCGTCACGTCATACACTGAAAAACACAAAACAGTTCATCCAGTCGTTTCTCTGAAAACATATTTGGACATTTTGCCTTAGATAAAATCAACAGCTCTAGCACTTGAGTTCCTGCTCTGTGTGTGTGTGTTTGTATATATGTGTGTGTGTGTGTGTGTTTGTATGTATGTATGTATGTATGTATGTATGTATGTATGTATGTATGTATGTATGTATGTATGTATGTATGTAT
>JAQQZT010000018.1:18999150-19009175 GCA_030068275.1 Clarias platycephalus | reverse complement strand
TGATTAAACTGATTGTATTAAGGAAGGGGAAAGAGTAAGTGTGACCAAACCAAACGTGCTAAGAATAAGGTGTTACTTTTACTAATGAAGCAATCGACACATAACCAGTAACCTTTATGGATTGTGCCAGGCTTTTAAATATTGTTGATTCCCCCCCCGCTCAAATACATAATACAGCATATATACAGATTCTTAGATCATGTTTCTTGCTATTTTAATTTTTATGAGGAAAATGAGAACCATGTTAAATCAAATTTTCAAATCTAGAATACAACTAGATTGTGCTCTGACCTTATGACCTACTGCAGCACCGGAGTTTACTCCATCTATACATTATGATTTCTAGATTGTGAAACCCTCGTCTTTGGTAAAATCGGTACGAATGAATACAGTCTGTGTATTGATCTGCAAACCTTCCTATGGAATTATGAGAAAGTAATCCAGCATTCTGGGTGAAAAAAATGAGAAGAAAATGATCTTGAAAGCAGCAGTTTATCCCTCAACCCTCACTCTCTCTCTCTCTCTGGTAATGTGCACAAAGTCTTGGGCACAAAAGTTTAAGTACAGACTTTATTTAGTCAGTACAAAATAATTTCTGATTTTCAAGTGTCAGTTTTCCACCACAAAATCAAATGTTAAAGAAAAATACCTGAACACCAGAAAAGAAAGCAGCTCGACCACACAGGAAGTGTGTGTGGTTCTGGAGGATTCTCATTAAAACCTAGCTGACTTCCTTATAAATCTACACTAACTGGACGTGACACTAAAGTGTCGTCACACCAAATACTGACTTTGTTAATTAAAGTTAACTGGGATTTATAGTTGTTGTTTTTTGTTTTAAATGCATCCTTCATCTACTTCATCCAGCATTCACTTTCATGTGCCTAAGACTTTTGCACGGTACCGTACATCCGTGTCATTATACCTACAAAGTGCGTTGAAAATTCCTCCCAATTTCTCTGTACATTTCCTAAAGGCCGGCCGTGAGTAGCGATAACGCGTCATCTGACCCCTTTTTTCTCTGCATACACTCATCACCTCTCCACTGTGGAGAACCTACCGGGAAAAAACTTCAGCCAAGTGGGAAACAGGGAGTAGTGTGGATTTCAGCGTGTGTCCACAGAGTGTAAGCTTATCAGGACGCTCTATTGCTTATGTGCTTAGATACATTCTCTCTCTCTCTCTCTCTCTCTCTCTCTCACTCACACCCACACACCACATGCTGCGAGACTCATCATCTGCTTTCCAAAGTCTTCCCCTCTAAGACCATTTGAATCTCTTTGGCGTCCAGCGTCTCGTACCTCAGCAGAGCCTCAGCCAGGTTCTTGTGCTCTTTCGCACGAGCTTTGAGGAGAGCTTTCGCACGTTCATACGAATCCTGTGAGGGGAAAAAATAAATAAAATAAGAAACCGGGAGATGTTTAATGAAGAACGAATTACGTATGTGTGAAATTGTTCTGATGGTCAATCGGTGGACGCTGAGGCTGGACGAGGCTTACTCTAAGAAGTGTCCTGACTTCCTGTTCAATGGCTGCTTGCGTCTCGGGGCTTTGTTTCGACAGATCGGTGTACGTCATGACGCCGAGCTAGACCGTGGAAAAGAAATTCCATTAAATGAAATAAGAGAAACACCATAGTAAACAAAACTTCCTTTCATTTTATATTAGTTAGCTTATTTTAGTGTGCTGTGTCATTATATGCATGTTAGCTATTCGCTAAGTATTTTAATTATTGTTAAAAAAAAAAAAATCAGCTGTTAAAATGATTACGGTGGAACCTCGGATTGCGAGTAATTACAATTATACGAGTAGTACGTCTACCGAGCGCCTTGTAATCAAAACTGTGCCGATGGTTCCTCTCTCTCTCGTGCTGCCGGATTGTGGGTAATCGTCTCCCATGCTTGGTCTCAGTGTGCGTTCGTTGCTCGTATAGTCAACATCCGTGTGTGTGTGTACTGTTTACTATAACATTGTCACCAGATGCATGCGCATGTAAAGTATTTTTTTATTTTGTGTCCAAGTGTAGTGACTGTTCTTTAGCAACTGTACTACAACAACAGCCCTCATGAAGAAAAAGCTCAAAAAGTCTGGGGCAGTGCGGGAGATGAATCTGTTTAACGACAACAAGTTTCATTAGAGAGGTTCCTTGTTACAGTTGCACAAAAAGATGATTCCAGTGACCAGACAGAGAGCAGTGATTCTGTTAGTGTGTGCGTGAGTATGATTGAGTGCGAGAAAGTTGTCCTACACAATAACCCCACCACCCCCTTTCCTCCTCCTCTCTCTTGTCTCACACCAGCCACGATTCTTTTTAAAAGTAAAGTGCAGGTTAATTTGTATTATTTTCACTTATTATTTTGTATTAATTATTTTTATATTAATATTTTTGGGTTGTGGAACGAATCGTCTGAGTTTCTATTATTTCTTATGGGGGAAATTCAATTTGACATACGAGTGCTTTGATATTCAAGCACACTTCCAGAACGAATTATGTTCGCGATCCAAGGTTTAACTGTATACACATTTACTTTAAATGTTTAAAGTAAAATATCAGCTGAATGTTGATATGCTGTATTTTTCTCTTAGGGCATTTTCACACTAGGGCCCCCAGGACCGTTCCAGAGAACACTTGACCCCAAAGTTTGGTTCATTTTGATCCATGAACCGTGATGAGACTGCTTGAAATGTGGTCGCAAGCAGACCGAATCAGATCCAGAAGCCAATCGTACCCGAGAACTGTACTTTGCTGTTTAGACGCGACATCATCAGTGCTGTTGGTCTCCTCATAAATCACTCCAAACCACATGAAAATATTAATAATAATAGCTTTTTGCTATAGTTTATTCCCTTCTCGCGTTTAATGCAAAAGGTTCCTGGGCATGGGACGGATCGCTTGCCCCTAATGTGAAAACACCCTTAAACGGATACTAACCTTTTCGCTCATGCCGAACTGCGTCACCATCATTTTGGCGATTTTTGTAGCGCTGTCGAAATCACTGGACGCTCCTGTCAGAAGACGTGAAAGATTTCAATCAGGACAAGACAAATACAAGTCAAACTAATTTTCACTTGGTGTCCTGTTAAATTTTTAAAAATTAATTACACGATTATAACAGCAGCAGCGACGCGCAAAATTTAAAAACAAAACCACAATTTAACATTAAAAAATCGCATCTAAGGAAAAACAATTCCTTTTAAATATATTTTCCATGTAGGTGTTAAATTTTTTTTTTTGCAGAACTCAACAAAACTCACAAAAGGTTCAAATCTAAATAGAGCAAAAGCATTTCATACGTTCGCACACACACAAAATCCGACACTTATAAAGTGACACTTGCTCACTGAGGTCTAAATTAGCTCTGACTCACCTGTGGTGATGTTCTCGTTTCCGAAAATGAGCTCCTCTGCCACGCGGCCCCCCATGCTGACGTCCATCTGGGCCAGAAGCTGAGCTCGGGTCTCGCTCCAGCGATCGTTCTCCGGCAGCATGGACACCTGGTACATGACAGAGAGCGAGAACGTTCAGAAGAAAAAAGAAAAGAAAAAAAAAGCTATTATGGAAAGTGTAGAACCCTTCGGAGGCTCTTTTCATAAACATCCCAGGACTGGAAAACTTTGCCATCATCCGTCACAGAAACCATTTAAAAAAAAAACAACCAAAGAGACAATATTAAAACAAGTGCATTAATAATATAAACCCGTCATCTGCAGGGACGGTGTTGTATAAGATTAATCAACACCTTCTGATCAATCGGAGTTGAGAACCCGTAAGGATTTTGAACAAACCCCGTCTGTGTAACGTGATAACGGGCGATGTGACTCACATGACCCAGGGTGGGGCCTCTGGGCATGATCGTAGCCTTGTTGATGGGCATGGCTTCTTTGGTGTAGTACGCGATAATGGCATGTCCTGACTCGTGGTAGGCCGTGATCACTTTGTTCTTCTTATCTATCTCGGCGCTCCGGCGTTCTGGGCCTGTTTGGAAGACAGGAAACAGGAAAAGGGAAATTTCAGCGCCCTCTATAAGGATTTCCAGAAATCGAGAATATGAACAAGAAAACGTCCAATAAATGTCTTTACGTGATTTTGCTAAAAATTTTGAAAAAAAAAAAAAAAAAAAAAAAAGGATAACTGTAGAGTCTAGTCTAGAGTCTAGACGGAATTTTCTGGACTCTTGGTTTCCACGTAGGACGTGCGTGTTTAAACCAGCGCCTAAATAATAGGAGTTGTTCCTAAGCAGCGTGTTAACAAAAACACATTTCAGGCAAGACGGAAAATGAAAAACAGACTTCAGAGACGTATGCGTGACTTGGCGCAGTGAGGTACAATAGAATCGGGATTCCAACAATCCCATAATGTCATCGTGATTTATTAGCGATTCTGACCCATCAGGATTTTGTCCTTGGCGAACTCCAGCTCCTTCATGGTCACCATGTCTTTCTCGTCCACCGCAGCCTTCAAGGCGGCCTGGTTCACCAGGTTCTCCAGCTCGGCTCCGGAGAAACCCACCGTTCCTCTGGCGATGATCTCGGCTTCCACAGCTGCGCGCGCGCGCACACACACACACACACACACACACACACACACACACACACACACACACACACACACACACACACACAGGTTCGACACTTTAAAACAAGGCAACTGACTCAGTGTAATAAATATTTAAAATTTAAGAAAAAAAATAAAATAAAAATCAGTGAAACGTTACTACTGTATTCTTGAAATATATTATAAATCACAATATGCGTGTGTGATCATATACACACACATACCCGAGTCCACTTTGATTTTCTTGAGGTACCACTTCAGAATCTCCGTCCGTCCCTTCACGTCGGGTCTGGGGACGGTGACCTGCATGTCGAAGCGTCCGGGACGGATCAGGGCGCTGCGGGACAGAGAGAATACGAAACCCATCGGATTAATTATTCATTCAGAGCTCTTATCTCTAATGGACTATTCAGAGCAGGGTTCACTGACTGGCGCACTGCAGACTGGACGTCGGCCCAGATAAGTTTTCAGGAGACTGAAATAATTGTAGCAGACATAACGGCTGTAGTTCAAGTATCTATATCTTGTGGTTTATCCTTTTATTTAAACAATTTAGCTGAAAGCAGCTCAACCTACAGGAATCCAGACAATAAGTTATTTTTTTTTTAAAACAAAAAAAAAAAGGTTTTGAAAACTCTTTACATTTATACACTTTTGTCTGCATAGGCAAGACGATTGAACATAGAACTATACATTTATTCATCCTGCAACTAATTAAAAATAGAAATCTCATCTGTAACCTGGCGCCAGACAAAACCCATTCCAACTCACCACTATGAAACCGCTTAAATTATATTTTACTTACATCCATGAGCTTATTACTAATACAGGTAGTCCCCGACTTACGTCCCTGGAACACGTTCATAAGTCGGATTTGTTCTCAAGTCAGACAAAGTTATGACTTATACACCTTTGACACATCTACAATGTGAAGCATACCAATCCACTTGACTAATTCTGTCCCCTTTCCCCACACTAAAAACTGTAACTGCGCCTAAGGAAATTAATCTCACACGTCAAAAGTAACAGTGTTGTCCCCTCGCCTTTAAATTCGCAAAGGGGAATCCCGGACGCCATTTTGTCTCGGAGCTGTTTCGGACTGTGAACTCTGTTTTGTTGAGGATTTTCTGAAATTAGGATTATTCACCAACAGGACAGCCCTTTTCCATCATCGTGCTCCCGGACTGATTCATTGAAACTGGCGAGGCCGACTCATTTCTCTTTGGATGTTTTATATATTCACTACACACTGAAAATATTGCATATAATTGTAAATATCGATATCTGGTGCACTGCAGTGTCTATTTTTCATACAATACATGTGAGCTACTTCCGTTATGGAACTAGTCCATTCGTATCTACGGAAAAATTCGTAACTCGAATGTTCATAGGTCGGGGACGACCTGTATTTAATCATTCACAAGTTGTTACTCTCTCATGTTAGGTTCGTCTGATTGGAGATACTCACTTATCTAAAGCTTCAGGGAAGTTTGTAGCACCAATAATGATGACGCCTTCATTTGGTTTAAATCTGCAAATTAAAAAATAATTGGTTAAATAATAATAATTAAAATAAATTATAATAATAAGTGCACTGTGCCTGTGTGTACACAAATAGTCGAGGCTCTCTCACCCGTCCATCTCGGCCAGAAGCTGGTTGATGGTCTGCCTCGAGTACGGATGCATGGGAGACTCGATTCTTTTCCCTCCTACGCTGTCGAGCTCATCGATGAAGATCACACACGGAGCGTTCGATTTGGCCTCCCCTGATGGAAAGATGAAAAACTTACATCAGGTCTTGGGATATTAATGAGTCACACAGTTTAAATATGACCTTTGTGTGTCCTGATGCATAGACCGATCTGATCAGCTGCAAAATTATAATACAATGCTCGATATTCTTATTTTTTGTTTTTGTTTAGTGTATATACTGTATTAACTATAGAAGCTAAATGCTGCATTTGGTTCTATTATTTCATTCTTTTATTAGTCATTCATTCGTTACTTCACTCTCTAAAGACAGGCGAGTGCAATACATGAGCACGAATGTAATCGTGATTTGTTTCTAATCCCTCTTTAGCGTGAATTCTGTACGAGTGCACCAGTGCTTACTAAACAGGTTCCTAATGCGGCTTGCACCGACACCGACGAACATCTCGTCGAACTCAGACCCGGAAGCGTAGTAGAAAGGCACCTCAGCTTCCCCGGCCACGGCGCGAGCCAGCAGGGTTTTCCCCGTTCCTGGAGGTCCGACTAGCAGGATCCCTGCGGCGGAAACGTCAGGCAGGACCTCGTTATCATGCGAGACTCACTTAATCAGTGAATAAATAATGCGTCATATCTTCGGCCGGTGTTACCTTTAGGGAGTTTTCCTCCCAGAACGGTAAACTTCTGCGGGTTCCTCAGGAACTCCACCACCTCCTGCAGCTCGTTCTTGGCCTCCTCCACTCCTTTCACGTGCTCGAAGGTGACGTTTTTCATCTGGACGGGGTCCACTGCTGAGTCCAGGCCTGATGTGGTTCGGAATCGCACTGTCCGGAACGGTTAGATTACAGTTCACACACCAGAGGCAGGCCACACACACACACACTGCACTTCACAAAATGTGATGCCGTGCTTATAGAAATTAGAGTATAAGGGAAGATTGCGCTTAGCTTTAGATTTCTTTTTTAGATTTTAAGAAAGGTGTTCAAGTCAAAGCGGGACTTTTGTACAGAATAACTGAACTTGCTTTATTTCTCTGTATAATCCCCTGCTACACTAGTGCGCTTATCCCACTAGTGCTTGAATACCATCAAGGTAAAAAGTTCTCAGACTGCCAGCTTCACGTCTAAAACCCCGGCCTCCCAGGAACTCCTTTAAAGGCCCAAAACATGTAGAAATGTCTTGGAGCGACGCGGTCAGGACTTTTACTGCGGCTACGTTAAGGTCCATCGGTTTTACTCCTTCTTCCCCAAGTCCCACTTTCACTCGAATGCACAAACGTGTGTGCTCGGTGAGCGTTTGCGGTTACAAAACAAACACGGCACACGGAGGAGATCAGATCAGAGGGCTTTACCTGAGAGAAACGGTGTTTTGGAGAGTCCATACAGTCCCACCAGCAAGAGGACCAACAGGATGAGCCGTGTTCGCCTTAACGACTCTACAGTGGAAGAACGATTTTAAATACAGAATCGTTATTAGAGCAAGGTCTTTAACTAATCTTTGTACACAGAACTACAACTTATTAAAAAGATATTCTTAGTTAAAACTGGGAATGGAAATTATTAGAGGTTATAAACATTTTATAGATAGCACTGAAGTATGTTAGACGGTATATACACTTTTTGCATCAGAACTCAATGAAAAGGTGCTTTAATCAAACCTTAAAACTTGACATCAACAACAACCTTTAAAAAAAGAAAAAAAAGAAAACAGAATCTTCCTTGGTGACAAATTAAATCTCTTACGTTTGTAATTTATTTTAAATTCATTAGTTTCTGTACTACGCTTAGCAAAGCTTTCAGATTGCCTGGCAACCGTCAAATTAACTCCCCCCATCTGCTGCCTTCTGAAAGAATCACATGAGTATTGTGAAAACCGTTTTCTCTGTGTCTCAGAGAACGTTCCAGAACAACTGGTCCTTAAACTTTTTTAAATCCGTGTTTCGACATTACCTTGTGTTCTCTGTGTGAGAGCCTGAGCTTTCAGAAAGCCCTCGGCGAAACCCGTCTTGAAAGCGTCCTGATGAGCGTCTGGAATGTTCCTGCTTTTCAGAAGGTTGTCTAAAGTCTCTGGAGCTTGACCCCTGTCCCGCAAGAGTAAGCCCTGCAGAGACAACAGTGACACGGACATCATGAGAACAAAATTTTGGAAAACTCTAGCTGCAGGTGAACTGTTTCCCCCAACATTCCCCACAGATTTCTCTCTCTCTCTCTCTCTCTCTCTCTCTCGTTTGCGGATCAGACCTTCATGAACGACGGCGTGAACGTTTCCGTGTCCTGCGGATGTTCCAAGCCAGTCTGAAGACGCCTCGTTTTGGACTTCAGGGTCTTAAAGCCTCGTCTTTGGAGCAACACTTGGAGGAAACAAAAAGCAAAACCGGAACGTGTCTTTAAAATGTGTCTTTAAAAGTTTTTTTTTTTTTTAATGCTGTTTGGATTAAATTATATCGCACTGCACCATTTTAAGTTGTTGCATGAATTGGGAGTACAGGAAACTTGTGATTGTAATGTAATCAATTTTGCAATTTAATCAATCTGTTTTTGACCGGTTTTCGATTAAGAATTGATTCAGGCTTTTTTGACCTTTTTAATAATCAACAAATTTCCTTAAAAATATATTTTTTTATTTTTACAAAAGCTCAACATGAAACAATTAAACACAACTAAACATGTTCCAGACATGATGATTATTCTTTAACTTTACTTTTTAAAATTATTTATCTGAAGTAAAAAAAAAAAAAAAAAAAAAAAAAATTCCATTTAGTTTTATTTCTCCTGAAAAAAATACTTTACACTGTTATGGTTTCTATATTCCTTTGCAAAGGGTTCTCTTATATTTTCTATATTTCTTTATTTGTAAAAAAAAAAAAAAAAAAAAAAAAATTTTTATAATTTTTCATAAAATAATTTTTAGGTCATCTGCAGTCATGTAAGCATTTCACTTCATATCATACTGTGACGAATAAAATGTATAAATAAATTTTAATTTATGCATCATAGAGACGTCTTATGATAATCGTGTGGAGAGTTGAGAGCGAGTTACCTGGCCAGATGTTCATGTCGGCACACGCAGTTCGAAGCGCTAAAGGTTTGCAAAAAACAGGTGATGCTGCTCCCATCCTGCTGGGGGCATAACCTGGACGAGAAAATAAATAAATAAATAAATAAATAAACACTGTTCCATTACTCCTCGTTTCTTAGACAATTCTTAAACGTTTCATTTGCATTTACACTCATGCGGCACAGCTACGCTTTATTTTCTCTCTATCACCCTCACCGTATTTGTTGTGAAAGAAAGAGTCGGTGGACAGGTAGGACGTCCTCCAGGGGTGTGACTCCGCTCTAGGGGGGTTTGAGGACATGTCCTGAGTCACGCACGGCAACAGTCTGTCCACGAGTCCGTCCAGCTGTCCGACTCCCAGATCGGCCAAACCCATGTCTCTGAGGCTCCATGACGGCTGCGCCACATGAACACGCGATAAAGATCACAGATTAGCGATAGCTATCGTTAGAAAGCGTCTAACGCAGACACGTTTTACTCTCAACACTCTGAACTCTGGTCACGGTTTCTCTAAACTATTACATCACCACCTGCCTGAGATATAACATAAGAGTAATATGACATATTACATATAATATATATATATATTTTTTTTTTTTAATCCTAAAAGCTTCCTGCTCGTCAGTGTTAATAATGATGTCACAAAATATATATATATATATATATATATATATATATATATATATCTTTTTTTTATTTTTTTTTTT
>JAQQZT010000018.1:18960668-18973650 GCA_030068275.1 Clarias platycephalus | reverse complement strand
TGGCACCGGTACCGTTTTAAAAGTATCGATTTGGCACCGGTATCGAAAAAAACTCAAACGATACCCAACCCTACTGAGAATGAGCATTTTGTGAAAAACGCTTTCCCGAGAACGTCCGATTCGAGGTTTTAACTCTTTAAGGGGGATCTATCAAAAATAAACAGGAGTTAGAAGGATAATTCTTACATATCTTAAAAAAAAAAAAAAAAGGATTCAGAGTTTGAGGTTGAGTAAAAGGAGATCTCGGAGCAGGAGTGTGTTTCATCATGCAGGTAGCATATCATCGGTTTGCTTAAAGGGGACAGAAAAAGGAAGAAGCGCCGTAGGCTGGAAAGGTGAGAATTGTTATTCCGGACAGGTGATGTGCTCCGAGTTCAGGATCAGTGTGTTTCCAGGATGAGAAGTACGTGTGATTTGTTCTCTCAGACAAACTTGGTCTGAGCTGGGTTGTCGGTATCGAGTGTAAAAAATAAAAAATAAAAAAAAAAGGTTGAGCTTGAATTGCGTGAAGAAAATCGCCCAGAGATGAAGCAAGGTATCTGGGTGGGCGTGGCATATTCTTTCTCATCTGTCAATCAGAGCAATGTTATCCAGTCGTTTGCCTCCCTGCGTTCATGTATGCAGAAGAGGGCGAATAGCGCTTTTCATTTGTGCGTGTTATTCTTTTAACGCAGACAATTTAGGGAAACTAATTTATCGTGTAAGATTTGTGATGTCATGAGTGCAAATTTGTCGGTTGGTGCTTTATTTTAGTTTTTCCTTGTTAATACGATCGTAAAACGATTTCTATCAAGTCATAAAGTAGTGTTTAAACTTGGATGTTTTAATTAATTTGTTTGTTAAATTTTTTTAATTGAAATTAGTTATTATGTTTTAAAGAAGCAACAAATCTATTGATAACAAAACTATTAACGCTGACGATTCCTTAAACAAATCCTATTTCGCTTGCGGTCTGAAGTTTTGTTCAAATCCTTGTAATTTTTGTAATCTTTTTCTGTTTGTGGTGCAAAATAAAGTAAATCCTTATAAGCTTTCATATAAACTTGTAAGCATGGTTTAAGTAAATGCCTCTAAAGGGTAGATAAAGTATAGCTGAAGATCTTTGCCCAAACCCGACGGGACCCGACGTTCGGGCTTAATTAATCTAATTTTACACGGGCTCGGGCCAGGCTCGGGCTTGCGCAGTAAATGAGCGGTCATGTGATGCGTTTTGATTAGCCCGAGAGGAATGCGAAAACGGATGCTGAGGTTTTTTATTTTTTTGTTCCAACTTCCAAGTTGCCTGTAGCCTATACGTTAGTCATAAATAAATTGTTAAAACATGTATAAATTACTCATTCTTGACCAAAGGCAAAAGAGCTGTGCGCTTGCGCACATTTGAATAATGTCGGGCTGTAGCTACATGCACGAAAGAGAATATCTACCATTAATGCAAACGTGTACTAAGACAAATTTAAAAACAGCGACTTCTAATTCCCAGAATGCAATGCAGTTGTACATTAGTTACAGGAGCGGACATTTTAGAAGTATTTTTTTTTTAACTTTTTTTTTTTTTTTTTTTTAAGGATAAGGACGGAGACAGGGCCGTGCATCACGCTGCGTTCGGCGACGAGGGCTCGGTTATCGAGGTCCTACACCGAGGTGGTGCCGACCTCAATGCCAGGAACAAGCGCAGACAAACGCCGCTACACATCGCCGTCAACAAGGGCCACCTGCAGGTGGTGAAGACGCTTCTGGATTTCGGCTGCCACCCCAGCCTTCAGGTAAACCTCGCCAAAGATCGAACCTCGTTTTGCAAAGCTTAACGCTTCCACACATATTTTATTTATTTATTTATTTTTATTATAATTTTTCTTTACACACGACCGCGGACATCTGCTCTCTCTGCAGGACTCCGAGGGAGACACGCCTCTCCATGATGCCATCAGCAAGAAGAGGGACGACATGCTGTCTGTCCTGCTGGAGGCCGGCGCCGACGTCACCATCACCAACAACAACGGCTTCAACGCCCTCCATCACGCGGCGCTGCGAGGGAACCCCAGGTACACCCGCTTCTCTTTTTACTCTCCGAGTTTGGGATTTAGCCGAGGGTGAACCGCGGTCTGTGAGCTCGGGTGTGAAAGCCGTCATGAATGCAGCGTAAATACTCTTTTTGTTTGAGCAGCAGAATGAGGAGTCATGAACTTTTTAAAAACAAGCTGCCCCATGGTGTACGTGTTCAGCCTGGGTCTGTTCTCGAGAATACTCTTCCATCCTTATCAGGAAAAAAATGATTCGGTTGCGTATTTCGATTCTTTTGTGTGGCAATTCATTTATCGTTACTATGACTCCCAAAATTAAAATAGTCGTGTATACATCCGGGTGCTTATCGAAACTTTTCTGCGTCGGTGGAAAGCCAAGCGAAGCGAGTTTACAATTTTATTTTTGCATTTTGTGCAAGATTTGGTGAACGTATAGCACCATTGGTCCCAAGAACGGCAGCAAGAAGAAAAGGGAGCTGCTTTCAGTTTTTTTTTAATATATTTTTTTAAGCAGCCGGTGCCAAGAGGAATTGTAAATTAAGGTTAATTGAGATTTAATGTCTATTTCATATTTTTTTCAATTTATTTACATGTCTTTTCTAAATGTTTTGAATGTTTTTTTTTTATATGCAAAAATATCATTAGTGTGTTGGAAATTGGTAATATTGGTAATATTTTTGGGTGGCTGGAACTGATTATCTGCATTTACATTATATATTATGGGGGAAAACGTGTTTCACTATACGCCTTAAGAATTCATATGCCGAGGTTCCGTTGTATCAGACGTTTCTGATTAGCAGGTCCAGTTGTTTTGTGCCTTTTTTTTCTTTTCTTTTTAAATAGCTGATTAGATTCACCACAACAGAGAGCAAAGAAGGTTATGAGTAACCTGTTGTACACCCTATTCGACACGTTCAGGAACTTTCAGCAGCACTACAGCTCAGTCTCGCATCATGGATTATCAGCTATAATCTGCTGAAAATAAATATTAAAATCAAATAAAAATCTAAATTTGTCACAAAACACAGCACAGTGAAATGCGTATATAACTGCCCATAAAAACTGCATATGATGTCAAAAGATTTCTGTACAATGAATAATTCGCACTACAGAGTAAAATTGAATTAAAAATAGAATTTTCCAATCAAAGTAATATAAGAATAAGAATTTTTAAAAATGTGCAAAATTTAAAAAGTTACCAAAATAGAATAAAAATTGTGAAGAAGTGTAACATGGTATAGTATAACTTGCGCAAATATAATTTTATGCATAAATATTTTACGGCTTATGTGATTCAGAGAGGATCAATTCTCTTTTATTTATTTATTTATTTATTTTTTGTTGCTCCACAAGGCCAAGAGCGTGATCGTTTTATGGTGACCCCCGCGAGCGGTCTTTGTATCATGACCTGCCTAAAAACCCCCACATGAATCAGAGAACCTGATAATTCAAAAGGAAATGTTCTACATATGTTATTTTTAGGTTTAACTCCAGTTCTCTCTTCTGCCTCTCTATAAGTTGTACTGTGAAGCGTGAGAGTTTTAAAGCCTCGTCCTGAGGCAGTGCGCCGTCTCCCACGTCGAGGAAATCAAATCGAATATGCCGTCTGTCCTGCTGATTGTTACGTCAGCTTGGTAAGCGCATTCAGGCGTGGGTTTCTACACACACACACACACACACACACACACACACACACACACACACACACACACACACACACACACTTTATGCTTTCGGTTGATTATTCCACACTAGTGATATCCTGGGATGTTTTTATTACCTCAGTGGGATGCAGTTATGGCATCTCGTAGCTAAACTTGGACATTTTTCAGCGCAGTATCCCGTTTTTATTGGAATTAATTTCAAGCCCGCGTTACGGGTGGGCAGTATGGCTAAAAAAACAAACAAAAAAAAACGCTGCACTGTACCTCTGTACCTGAAGATGTTTATATGATGCGCAGCTTTCACCTGATAGCTGTTTTGTAGGAAAACTCACCAACTGAAAGTGATTAAAAAAAAATATATATATATATATTCCTTTTTTTACTTTGGTCAGCGTTACAGAAAAGTGCTGGGGGAAATGTGTGTGTATATGTGCTTTATTTATTTATTTTTTTAATCAGGTTACAAGAAAGACCTATTTTTATCTTTATACCGCAGGATGTTGCGGATAATACGGACACTAGTGATGCACGGGTCGTCTCGTAACCTGCGGACCCCGCGGGGCGGGTAAAGAAATTGACACTTTATTTGCGGGGCGGGTTGAGGCGGGTCATTAAAAACAAAATTAAATTAAAAATCCATGTATGTTGCGTGCAATTCCGCTGCCAGTCACAACAAAAACAAAGAAATAAAAGTGAAGATGGAAGACGAGGTGCGGGAGAAATTGAGGTCGGGAATTTACATAATTTAATGGTCGCGGGTGTGGGGCAGGGCGGGTTGTAAAAATAGATACAGTGGGGCGGGCCAAATAATTTCATAAAAGCGGGACCCGCGGGTCACTAACGGACACTGCACACGTAATTCAACAGACAATGATTAAATGTGAGCATTTGTTCCAACACTGATACGATATTGCACAACTGCTGGTTCAAGACCTTGCGATTGAGTGCAAAAGTTTTTATGCCCCCCGTACACGTACCATCCGGCACACCTTGGCAACAGGTACGACCCCGCCCTAGGGGTACATCCGCCATTTCTGTGGCAGTTATCTACGCGGCCGGGTCGTCAGATCGATTCGCAACAGGGTTGAAGGGAACAGGCTTGAACCGGGGGCACAGATAAGCTGATTACGTTATCACATAATCCAGGTAGGGTGCCGATACATTTGAGCATCTCACATAGGTTTGGAGTGTGTGCGTAAAGATAAAAAAAAAAAAAAATGTCTATCTAAATATCTGATGTCAATCTTGTACAATTCGTGTTAATTTTTTTCCCTTTCTTTTTTTTTTTAAGATGTCAACTTTACGGATGTAATGTTTTTTTAAAATCTGTACTCAAGTTCTCCGTTGTGTATTCTCTCCCACTGTGCGTTTGTTTCACTGTGTGTGTGTTGCGGTGCCTGGTAGTCAGAGAGGTCCAGGTCCTCCCCGTGTGCCACTCTGTTTACAGTGCTGTTGCAGCGTTCGCTTCCAGCAGCCCAAACAATGCGATTAATAGCCCGTGTCTTATAGCAGCGTTTGTAGCACAGACCCCGCAGAGGAGTCACCGCACGCTTCACACAGTCTCTTTCTCTCTCTCTTCTATATAACTCGTCTATGAGAACGAACGGGCCAAGCTGTTTGTTATTTACCAGTCGGAGTCCCGACCTCGATCACACAGCTGCGTGCGAGCTTAGTAGGATACCAGGGGGGAAAAAAAGGACTTCTGCAGTTCGGGACTATGCTAACGCATTAGCGCTGTGCACTTAAATACTGTTTAAGTTTACTGTTTTAGTTGAACAGCGAGGATGGGAAGAGATTTTGTTTGAAATCTGTGAAGTTTCCTCAAAAGACATCAAGCAGCGTCGAGTTCGTGGTCAGTGATGATAAACTTGTACACTTTACATTTAATATAAAATAGTAAGACAAATGTGAAAGTAAATGATTGAAAAAGTGTATAAATAAAATAGAGTAGAATTACTGTGTATATACATTTGTGTATATATTCTGTATGTAGTATATAATTAATATAATCTTGAGAATATTAAAGTCAGGAGTGTGTGACAGAAAGCTCATCCTGATTCAGTTGTGCATCCAGATCAGATTTTGAGAGTGTGTGTGAGTGAGTGCACGCGCAACCCCCCACACTCTATAGCATCTGGCTTTTATCTCCTCTCCTCTGCGCACCAGTTTACTGCGAGACTTCTGAACCCGAGCGTGTCGCATCGTCTCTTCATTTCCACTGCCTGTATAAGGCATGAAGACGTTTGTGTGTGTGTGTGTGTGTGTTTGTGTATGTGTGTGCTTTAAAGCGCTCTGGCTTAGCTAACTTTCAGGGATCCTTTTTTGTATTCAAAAGCTCTCCCGCAGCACACAACTGACTTAGTTGTAAGTAAAGACAAATCAGAAAGTAATTATATTTACAAATTTGTTTTATATTTAAGAAAAAAAAAAGCACAGGAAATGAGCCTGAAAGTTTTAAGAGTTTTTATTTATTAATAAAGGAAAAAGTTAAATCAACTATTAGTATTTTAAACACTTTAATTTCATTTCGTTTGAAATCTTTGACTTGCCCCAGTGTTTTCCTACAATCACATTTTGCAATATGTAAAACATTTTAAATTTAATTTTCTTGGAAATTAAGCCTGGAGGGAAACACAATTTATTATTTTTATTTTTCATTAAAAATGACCAGTTTATGATCTGAGGATTAACTTGCTTTTAATTGATATTCAGTTAAAAAAAAAAAGTATTGAATAAAGTATAGTATAGAATAAAAAAAAAGTTTTTAATAATGTAATAGTTTTTAACATTTGTGAAAATAAACTAATGCTAAAAACATTAAAACTGTCTGCTTATAGTTAGGTGCTTACAAGTGGGTGAAAAAGAAATTGATTTCAAGTTAACACTAACAGAAACTGATTAATACTTGTCACAATTTAGACTTTTTAATTGTTTAAAAAATAAATGAGTGTACAAATACACTTGTGTACACTTGAAATAGTGGAAAGTTTTCATTAATTTTTTTTTTTTAAGTAAATAGACATTTTTTTTCAGTGAGCATGCAAGAGTTTCATTGTATAAAAATCTATAGATTTTTTTTTTTTTTAAACTTGTAAATAACTTTTTTATAATCGTTTATTGTGCACTCATTGAAATACATGGAGTTAAAAATTTTCAAGACTTTTTCTAAAACTTTTGTGATCTTTAAAAAATAGATTTCATGGTTGTCCTTTTTATGTTGCAACTCATAAAGGGCAGTGAAGTTACCATGTAGGAAGTTACCTTGACTGTTTAGGGTAGTAATGTTTTTTCAAAAAAAGTGTATATATTTATTTAAAGAGAAGATTTAAATAATCTAAAGTTAAAACACATTTACTTGGACATACTTTGTTCTTAGCCTAATTAATTTGTTTTAAATGAATTGGTTTCAAGTGCAAAATTGCAAAAAATTCAATGTTTAAAAATTATAGTTTAAGATTCTGGAAAATAAATTGATACTGAAATGTTTTTAATTCCTTTGTAATTAACTGTAATTAAGTATCAGCATACACATTACAGATCAGAAGAGTATATCATGACATGATTCATCCAAATATCAATTTTATATAAACAAAGTGCCTGGCCTTAACATAAAGCAAACATTGCAATAAATGAAAATGCCGCCACTCTAGGAGAACCAGACCCGTTCCTGTTGTCATCAAAGCATAGCTACAGCTGGTTGAAGGGGACCAAATCCATTGAAGATGTGATTTGGTTCCATTTTACCAGCTTTAGCAAAGCATTGGGCATCTCTGAGCGAGTGGGGGTGGGGGAAAGATGGTCAGGCGGTCCAGCTCGGAGACGGCAGAAACTCCTGTGGAAAGATTTCACTTCATAATTACTCAAGGGATCTGCTCCCCCTCTGTCTGAACATGCGACAGGATTGTGTTATTGGCTTCCCACTACGTCTAAACATCCCTACATCCTCCGGCAAGCCACCGCCCCCGTTTACTTTGCTCTTTGCCTAGAGAAAGGGGTAGTAATAACAATCTGTCCTGGTACACTTGAGCCATGTCAGGGAGTCATATAGCAATTATAGCATCTGTTGGATGGGGCCTGGTGTCGCTCTGGCGTCCGTCACGTGTCCTAGTGACAGTCATGCCATTCTCTACTTCTAGCCACACCATTGTCCCAGGGTGCACCGCGGAGCATTAAGCGTTTTCCAGCTTAATTACGGAGAGTCAGGAAGAAAGTGCTCCTCGGAGAGTCGTACCGGTTTTAGAAAACAAACGCTGATATTTGCACGCTCCTCAAGACGAAAGTTTCAGCACCGTCAGGGATAACGCTTACTTTTAAAAGCGTGTCCTCAACATGGCACTGGTTAAGCATCAGGCGGCGAAGTGCTATTTACAACGCAGATTCCCCCTCCTCGCTCGGCGGCATCCCAGGCAACTTTCGAACCCCCAAACATCCAGGCCATAAGTGGGCAAAAGCTAGGGACGGCAGCTGAAGGTTTTATAATGTCAGCATCTGCTGTGGATGTCAGTCAGACTAAGGGGGGGTTAAGAGGGGGGGTGGGGCTGGGGTGAGGAGGAGGGGGTAGAGGGATCACAGATACACGAGCGACTGTGGTGACCCAACGGCACTAATTTGGAAACAGCAAAGTTCCACAGTGACCAGACGGGCGAGTGCGTGACAGAAAAAGAAACGGCCTGCTTTCTGTCTCAATCACAATCGGAGGCATTAAACTCGGCCTGAAAATTGTCCTTCATTATCTTCCCTGCTGTTCGACTCCTATAAAAGATACATACCACAAAAGTGAGCAGCTTTAATTGATCAAATATGCGACAACCCCGTGTCGAGGACGATGACATAATATTCCAAGACAATGCCAGGACTGTGCAACCGTCCTTGAAACTTTAACACAGAACGTTAATCGCAGGACGCGTAGTCCCCTTAACACGCCTCATAATTATTATTTTTTTTTTTTTGGTCAAGGAATCAGCTGACGGCTCGAAATCCCTGCTTTGTCACGTTTCCATGTCCTAATCTGACTTCTGTGGGCCGTCAAAGCTTTTGGCAAAGCTTGCAGATGTAAACAAACCGGATCAACGAGATCCCGCTAAGCGGCGTACATTAAATTTTTCCCTTTGGAAGTGTCACCTTAGAAATTCCCTTCCATTGGTCCTGTACCCCCCCCCACCCCACACACACACACTTACGGGTTTTGAAAAAGATTACGGCATTAATCATTCAGCCGTGGAAGAGGCACCGGCTGCGATGGTTCTGGCAACCATTCAAGGCCTGTATTGCAGCAAATTGTCAAATCGCTGCCTTTCTGGTGATCTTTAAGGTAGTAGTGGTGACCTGTCCAAAATCTGCCACATAAAACAAAATGCTAGCGGTCTTGCTCTAGTTATCTAGCATGCAAATTGCTCTCTTAGGGAGGGGCACGATCGGACTTGCTGGCGAAATCTCAGAAAGGGAGCAGTGACTTCTTCCGGACTACGTGCTGCAGTCAGCCTCTGCATCTCAGCAACCAAGCGACACACCAGCGAAAGTCTGACCGACATACTTACCTGTAATAATTTGGAGATTAGCACCTGACCGAGAATACATACTTCTTTACATTCCATAGCTGTCATATGTTCATATGGGCACATAAAGAAGTATGTACACCAAGCAGGTAACCCCTGAAGCCAAGCTCAGCATCCTTACCTTTTTTGGTTTGCTCTGGTAACATCAGAGATACGATACACAAGCAGAAACATTTGTGTCCAGAAGCGCAGTTCTTCCCACCCACCCTTCCTCTACTCTGCACTGTGCAATCTTACGGCAATACTCTCTATAACGTAAGGTGACTTTGAGCAGTGCTTTAAAATAGACCTGCCGGCTTGTTCTCACCCCAACCCGTCAGAACTGGCTGTTCTCACCAGCATACATTAAGCGCGTCCGGGTCCACACAGTGCCGTCTGCTCCAGTGACCCTGGCTGTCCTCTAGAGAGCTGAGAGGATCCACAGGGGGGAAGAAAAAAACTGCAAAGAACAGCAGCACCCGTGACTTCTGACGCCAAATAAAAAGGTTATCACAATCTTTTGCCCTAAAAACAAAAAAAGGAATGACACAAGGCACAAGTGCTGTTGCCGTTTCGTTCCTGTTCTCCTTCAGGCAAAGGCATTGTAAAATCCAGGAAATTAAGTCACACTCAGTCCTTCATACCCATATTTCATCACCACGGAGCCCTCTGACCACATCCACTAGTCCGTCTATCAATCCGGTTGCTGATGTTTGAAAGCGAGGTTGATCCAAGTGGAACAGGAAGCTATTGTGACCAGGATTTGGGCTTTAGGTACACAAATGAGGCCAGAGGTCACATGCAAGGGCTAATGCCCACTCAGCAGTTGCGGATTGGCCCTGGTGTACTTAGTTTTTTTTTTTTTGTGGTGTACTTTTTTAAGCCCTTCCCATTTTCCTACAGCGCACTTGTTTTATTTGTGTCCCATTTTGTCTTCTGACTGCATGCAGTGGTTCAACTCCGAGGATGCTAGAGATCAATACCGGTTTGCATGCTAGCGTGAAATGTTCAGTCACCCTCTAATGAATCTTTGCTCCAGCTCAACACATTCCACAAGTCAACGCCGCCCCTGTTTCACCCCTCTCCCTATCCCTGACTCCCTCCCTCCCTACCTCCGTCTCTGCCGAAGCCCTATCGGACACAAGGCCGGGAGGACAGGACGAAGGTGGTAAAATAACAGAAGGGCACTTAGACGTGCTATTCTGGGCACCGGTGGAAATCCTGGACGAGTTCTCATGCTCGACAGAGTTGGATATGTTGGCGTCGCATGACTGAACGCGACCCGTGAATGGTCAGCCGCCCAATGACGCCACTATTTTTGAAAGAGGGTTGGACGCAAAGGCCCCTGGGCGAGTTATGACGTCCCATTTAGGAAATGTCACAGAGATCCGAGAGGTCCAATGTGGGAGGGCGTTCTTTGGGTTTCAAGGCCTTGTGGCGTTGTTGCAAGCAAAAAAAAAAAAAAAAAAAAAATTAGGGGTGTTTCCTCTGTGGGTAGCCAGTGGGGGAAGTGGAGGTGGTGGTGCTGCAGCATGCACAAAAAAGTGGGTTATTATCCTGACAGTCATCAGTTTAACGCTTTGACACAAATACCCAGGAGCCACCCTGTGAAAACATCCTCCACCACCTCCACCACCCAGGCGAATTAATACGGCACCACAGCTGTTTTCCGTCAATCCGAATCTCAACCCCCCACCTCGCGTCCTACAGTCACACCAATGTGTCTTGATCAGGAGCTATCCAGATAACATAAACCTTTCGCCCTACCGTAATGGAAAGAGTCCAGGAAGTCCCAGTAAGATTCCAGAAATGGAAGGTGGCTGCTACAGATAAAATAAAATAAGATATTAAAATATTGCACCGCTATTTTAAAGGTGTGTCAGTGCCCCAGAAGGAAACTATATTCCATTTTGAAGTACAGGCAAAGTAGAAAAGTCCAAGGTCCAGAAAAATAACTGTTCCTCAAGGAAGGATGGATTGAAGTTAAAAAGTCCTTTATTATTAAATATCATTTGCATTGCAGCCATAAGTGGCTAATGAGCTAGAGAGCAGGCTGTGCTGCAGCAGTCTGCTTGCCTGGGCAGCGCTGGAATTGCGCGAGAGAGAGAGAGAGGCAGGGAGGGAGGATGTGTGAGAGAGAGAGAGAGAGAGAGAGAGAGAGGAAATCCATGTGGACAGTAGCAACTTTCCCCCCAGTTCCAGCATCACCTGCTTCCGTATCGCTTTTTCCTGTAAAAGGTTGAGTCGCAGGAGCATCCCACCGAGATGCAGGCACTTCATCTGATAGCGGCTGCGCCGCTGCTACTGCTGCAGAACGGTAAATTCTACACTTCCTGCATGCATGCATGCACGCACACACCCAATCTGACGCTTTAGAGAGAGAAAGGGGGGAAGAAAAAAAAAAAAGACGTCAATGCGGATTGTCCGGCTTCGGGATGCAAAGTCTCGCTCAGAGGGGAGGACGCACGGAGCGCGGAGCATATATTACCTGACAGCGCACTTTTCCCCGGCTCTCCACTCCTCTCTCTTCGTTTTTTTTCTTCTCTCTTTTCCCTTTACTGCTCGAGGAGCTGTAATGACCTCCGGCGTAGTTCTTCCAGATGCTGCAGCCATCGGATGCCGACTCGCTGAATCAGCTGCTCTAACCAGGGGGTGGGGTTGAAGGGGGTATAGAGAGAGTGTGTGCTAGAGAGAGAGAGAGAGAGAGTGAGAGAGTGTGTAAGTCTAGTATGGGAGGAGGGGAGCGAGGGAGCAGTGAAGCTGGAGATAGAACAAGGCACCGTTACCTTTAGGAGGGGATAGGCATCATGCTGACACGAGAAGCTGCTGTTGCTAATCTAAAGCCAGGCAGACATAATTGCAGCACTTTTACATTCGTCTTCCATATATGTGTGTGTTTGCGTGTTCGTGTTCACAAGCATGATCAGGAGGTTCTGTCAAGATCTCAAATACGGCCTCCAGTTTTGGATCTTGCATATCTGTTCTAGTTTTCATGACCAAATATTTCAGTCTCAGAATTTATTTACTTCTCCCTCGCCAAATCTCTTGAAGGTTTAAACAAACAAAAAAAAAAAGTATCTCCTTTTAACAAAGATGAGTGCTTCTGATTAGTATTCAAGGTGTTGCTCGCCATGACCTGCTGCTTTTAAAGTCTTTTACAACGACTCCCGAGAAAAAAAAATATCAAAAGTGAGCCAAGGATCTAGAATTAAACCTGACTCCGTTACGGATCCGTCTGCCCTCGCGGGGCAAAAGGTCAAAGATCATGGTTGAGGTGGACCACATCCTTAAAACCGTTAACACTTTAAGGGGTGAGGAATAATAAAAAAAAGAATGCTCACATCAGTCACCCGGCTCCTTTCTCTCTTGGGTCTCGCTCATCTCCCTGTGACCATATTTAGTCAAGCGGTGCAAAAAATAACCCCCCCCCTCCTCCACACTCCAGAGAAGTCCCCCCTCTCCCCCACCCCAACCTCTCCTCCCCCCACTCCTCCTCCTCCTCCACACCACCTCCTCCTCCACAGTGGTGCACGAGCTCCTGGAAGCCTCCCATCCGATGTTCCACCTATCGATTGTGCATCCTGCAAGGCAAGCTCGGCTGCATTATCGCAAAGGACCTGCTCGCCTGGCTGCCATTCGCTGCTCTATTTTTAGTCCTGGCAAATAAAGTGGTCTCTTCATGGTCCCGCTTGTGTTTCGCTTGCTCGCTCGCTGGGGGGGGGGGGGGGGGGGGGGGGGGCGGGCGGGGGGGGGGGGGGGGGGG
>JAQQZT010000018.1:18931794-18952219 GCA_030068275.1 Clarias platycephalus | reverse complement strand
TATATATATATATAGATATATATATATAGATATATATACATACATCATCGCGAGGTCATTATTAAGCCGATGTCGTTATGACATGCCACTCGACTTCCCTGGACCTGCGGTTGGTCTTCCATTATGATTTTTGTCCTCCCAGCCACCTTGGAACGTCCGCCTGACCCTCTCAAGCAAAGAGCAAAAGTTTGCCGAGGAGCTCCTTCTCAGCAGTGTCAAACTCCTGCACTACAACAAATTACAGCGCTGCTGCTCGAGACAACAGACCCCACTGGTGCACACCCAGGGGACCTTTGCGTCTCACAGGGTGACCCAGTTCCATCAAGGTTCTATTTCACCTCACTTTTCTTCCACCTTTTTTTTTTCTCCACCCTCCATCGATGGCTTCTGTAGCCTCGATGTTTATCCTTTAACCTCATTCCTGTCAAATCCTAAGCAGAATTCGATTTCGCTAAGCAAATCTCTCAAGGCTTCCTCAAAATTCTGCAGTGTCTGTTTGAGTGCGTATCCAGTGGACAAAATAACTGCAATGCAGCAACGCCAGAAAGTCGTATCAATATTCATGTCTACCTATATATATAATTTTTATTTTTTTTGCCAACCTGCCACTCCAATGTGGTAACATTCATTCGAATGTCGAGCATCATTCATTCAAGAGTAACGAGTTGGAACTGGGATGACCTGGAACTTCAAGATAACACCCCTGTGACTTTCTCAGGGATCCTCTATAGAGCTCATCAGCCAAGCACATCTTTATAGAGGCTAAACTAACCTTGTTCTCGTTTCTCCAAGGGAGTGTTTGGTGTCTGATGCTGACAATATGGAACTATGATCCTTGGAAGGCAAATTGTTACTATTTGTTGTCAATTTAAACGTTATTCCATCCTTAGAAATTTGTATTCAATTCTCGGGTGATGCTGTAGCCTCTCGCAGCCGAAGGACTTGAGACAGCTGATTGGCTGAACTGATTGTCCCAGGGGGTGGGATGTGAGGCACTTTATGCTCTCACATCAATCATGGCTCTACAGCCAATCATGGACGTCTGTGAGTTCACGAAAGTGGGACGAGCAGATAACGCTGTCCTCCGAGTGTTCCACCGCCCAATGGTGAATGAACGAGCAGTACGAAAAGATGCAGTAGGCTGGCATCTGGAGTCGTTTGGAGGAAACGAGTGAGAGTCTTCAGCCCGTCCTGACTGACTGGTAGTAGTAGCCTTAATGAAGGAGCCCCCTAGTGATGGGTGGGAATTGGATATGACTAAATTAGGGGGGAAATCTCTAAGAAAATCTCAAAAAAAAGGAAATTTGCTTCGAAAAAGGAAAGTCCAGAAGTAAACTCAGGGTTCAAGGATCATACAGTTCTCTCAGCTTCACCTTTCTGAAGCAGTCTGCTTCAAATTCCCGTCTGTGGAGTATCTGACGAGGCTTGGAGTCCGATGATGTGGCCAATTTGAATTTAATCGAAATTGGATATTGTTGGGATATAAACTGGAGGATAAAATCTTCTTTCTATGTGATCTTGGGGAATGTAGGGAACCTTGTGTACACCAAGGTTAAAGACCCAAGCACATTCCTAGAAATTGTAAATTTAATGGCCAATTATTACCAAGGGTCGGGGTCGAACATTGACACCACGACTTTTGTTATTAATTAACCCAGGCTGGTGTGTGTGAGGTCAGCAGTCGCACCATTACATGATATGTAATATAACATGAATGTGCGAATATATGTAAAAGTGCATACATTTATAAAAAATATGTGATAAAGACTAGAAGCTGGCATTACCAAGTACGAAGTTTGTCAAGAGTCTCGAAACAAAAAAACCTCACAGGGTTCCATTTGCCAACGAGGTAAGGTTGAAGGATGCCTGTTTATTTATTAATTTTTTTTATTATTATTTATTTATTTTTGTCATTTGTAGTTGGTCATATAGGCCTCCAGTGAGAGGGTACAAACAAACAAACAAAATGCGTGCAGCCCCCACACCCCCCTTTTCATATTGTATTAGATGCATATTTTTAAAAAAACAATTCGATTTCCTCAAATTTGTGACCTCACATAGTGAGTAGAGCCCCCTCCCCTGGCGTGTTGCTGCAGTCCTGCTGTACATTTAAAGAGACACTGAAACTGTGCTTTCGGAGGAGGAGTGAAACAAAGGTAGAGGGAGATGTGAAAAATGCATTATCTGCAGAACTTGCAGTGTTAACTTGCGTTAACTTCTGAAAGGAATAGTTAAGTTGAACAGCATAAACTTTGGCTGAGTTTTAATTGTACTTTTTTGTCATAAAAATCTATTCAAGTTGCTTAATGCACCAGACTTGAGATGCCACTAGTCGGGTTTGCATAGTGAGGGTTTCTGCATGAGGTTGTATGGATTTTGTGTGTGCAGCATGTATACTGCAGTGCAGCTGCTTCACTCTGCAGCCCTGTGAGTGTGTATACTGCTGCTGACACCGACTCTCTCTCTCGCTCTCTCTCTCTCTCTCTCTCTCTCTCTCTCTCTCTGAAAAATAAAGAAAGGAAAGACGGATTGTTTGCAGAATCCATCACGTTGGCTGACTCCGGAGTCCAGCACTCGTCTCAATACACACTTTTTTTTTTTTAATCAATAAATTCTAAAAGACAGATGGATCATTTTTGCTCTTTCTTTTATACCCCGACCCCACCCACCCCCATCTCCTCTTTGCCCTCTTTCCTCCTGCTTGCTTTCCTGGAAGTCTTCTTCTGGCTCAAACATTGATTGGAGATGTGAGATCCGGTGAGAACTGTCAGCCATAAAGCCTGCGCAGCTCGCCGACTTGTCCCTGTAGACCAGAAGAGAAATTATTCTTTCCAGGCAGCGCGTCCTTTATCTGTTCTTTTCCTCTATTCCTGTGTCTCCTCCCCGAACGCAACCTCTTCACACTCTCAGTAGTTGCGCTAATCGTTCTCAGATCTCATCTCACAAATATTCTCTTCCTCTCGCGTGTAACGTACACAACCCTTTCCTCTTCCTACTCTCGTCTCGGCCTACCTTTCGCTCTCGTACCACCTTTTTACCTTTTTTTTTTTTCTTCTTTTTTTCCTTCTTCACTCCAGCTGTAAACGATTTCTCATCTCGAGCTCTCCTCGTTTAGAGGTTTGCTTGGCCGCTGCAGGTGCTGCACAGATTCCCAATCAGCTTCCTTCCTGTTTTTTTTTTTTTTTTTTTTTTTCTCCAACCCCCCCTCTTCCCCATTACACACCGCTTATCCGGAGTCAGGCTCAGTGTCTCAGTCTTAGAAGAGTAGAAGTAGGAAGAGGGTGAGAAGGCTGATCCCAGGCTGATCCTCAGCTCCTCCGTACCCTCTATGTGACCTTCACACCGCAAACCCTTCACTCTTTGCCCAGCTTGAAATCGCCGACATCCTCGTAGTTTTTAAACGCGTGAAGTGTAAGTGTTTTCAGAAACGTGATCGGTACCTCTGAGTTTACACCGAGTGTCGACATATATTACTTTCTCCGCTCTCTTTATGTTCTCTGATCTTGTTGTTTCAGATTTACAGCATTTATTTATTCTTTTACAAAATAACCCCTTTTCACTCTCTTCTGCTTCATCTTTTTCCTTTTCTGCCTATTTCTCTCATCATCTTGTTGCTTCGTTTCCTTTCTTCTTTTATCCTTCCTTTTTTACATTACTCCCTTTTTCTTTATTTCATTTTTCTCTCTCATTTCCACTTCCGTGCTTCATTTTCCAGTTTTTTGTCATGTTTTTTTTTCTTTTCCTCCTCCTTCTTTCTGTCCATCTTTTTTATATTTTACTTCTTTGCACTTCTTTTTATTTTTGCTTTCTCTTTTTTTATCCCCTCCCCCCCCCCATACATTTTGCATGTTTCTTCTTTCTTTCTCCTTCTTTCTTTTCCTTTTGTTTTTTCACATCTCATGTTCTTACTTTTACTTTGGTTCTGACTTTTTTTTCTTTTTCTTTTTTTTTCCCTTTGTTTCTTCCTTTCTCTTTTTTTTCCTATTTCTTTATTTAACCCATTGCATGTCTTTTTTTTCTTTCTCTTAATTTTTCTCATCTCTTTATTGCCTTTTCACTTTCTTCCTCCTTTCTTCGTCTTTTGTCTTAATTAATACTGTTTCTTCTCTCTCTCTCAGTGCCATGCGCGTGCTGCTGTCCAAGCTGCCACGACCCTGGATAGTGGATGAGAAGAAGGACGATGGCTACACTGCCCTTCACCTGGCTGCGCTGAACAATCACGTCGAGGTGGCAGAGCTTCTAGTCCACCAGGTGTGTGTATATATGTATATATATATATATATACATATATACACACACACACACACACACCCCTCTCACAGTGCATGACACTCTTGCCCTGTTGTAACAGTCCCTCTCGCTCCCGGAGTGTCAGTTATCCTGTAATATTACCCGATCCATTTGGAAGTGTGAAAGCACCTGCGCTTACAGCGACCATAAAGTGCTCGACATTAATTGAAGCTGATAATTGATCCACTTACAGCAATTATAGTTGGAGGGCTCGGGAAAGAGCTCTCGAGAGTCTCGTAGACTTCATGCTGCTTGCCAGAGCTCTCGTCACATGAGTCGCCGCTCAAGTCAGACAGAACACAATCCTACTAAACGTTACAGCTCAGACGGGGAGACGGGGCACTGTTGCTCTGTCCCACACTGTAATGATGTAGATGTATTTTGTTTTAAAATCTCCCATTTAAACCAAAATCACTTCCTGTTCGCTGTTCAGACACACTCCATAGGGTCGAGCACAGAGAGGAAGGAAAATCTGATATCGAGATTTATATATCAAAATGCTTGCATTGGAAGTGGTAAGATATTGCAGTTCCTTTATAGTCCTGCAGGTTTGCACAGCCATCTGTAATACAGTACATTCTGAAAGAATCGCAGTACAAATTGCATCAGCGCCTAGCTACCGCGATAATATCGTATCGATCGTTCCCTGCTGATTCCCGCCCCTAAAGAGGTGCAAGTAATGGCACCGCAGCACGGTGGGGTAGCGGTTAGACCCCTCGCCTCGCACCTCCAGGGTCCGGGTTCGAGTTTGGATGTCCTCCTCGTGCTTTGTGGGTTTCCTCCCGGTCCTACAGTTTCCTCCCACAGTCCAAATACATGCAGTTTCAGGGGTTATAAGCGGTATAGCGGAATAAATGAAAGTATCGCCACCCTTGGAGTTGGCATTGTAGGCCCAAAAAAGCTGTCTGTGATCTTCACCAATATAATCATCACGCGCATTATAGAAGATGAGTGAGTGAAAGTAATGGCGCCCTTGCAGGTCTAGAAGATGGATGAGTAATTGAAAGTAATGGCACCCTGTGGCCAAGAAAAAAGACCATTTTGATATACACCAATATAATCACATGCATTATAGAAGATAGTATAGAAAACGAATAAATCAATGAAAGTAATGGCACCCTTTCAGTTGGTACTTGTAGGCCACCCAAACCACTTTGATATACACCAATATTAATCATCACGCACATAATAGAAGATGGTATGTAATGGCGCCCTGTATGGAGTTATACAGTAGAAGATGGACGAGTGATTGAAGTTGGTACTGTTGACCAAATAAATAATAAAAAAAGCATTTTGATATACAGCCATGTAATCATCACATGCATTATAGAAGATGGTGTAGAAGGTAAATAAATAAATGAGAGTAATGGCACCCTTGGAGCTATAAAAGATCGGTGGAGTGAATAAAAGTAATGGCACCCTTTCAGGTGACTAGATAGATATATAGAAGATAAAATAGTGAATGAAAGTAATGGCGCCTTTGGAGATATAGAAGTGGGATGAATGAATGAAAGTAATGGCACCCTTGGAGTTGACACTGTAGGCCAAAAGAATTTTTAATATACACCAATATTATTGTCCAATATAATCTCACTCATTTGTTTATCTTCTATAATGAGCGTAAGTTATGGCACCCTTGGAGGTATGGATAGATAGAAGTTGTGAATGGAAAGTAATAGTGCCTTTAAAGGTAAAGGAAATAGATGAGTGGAAAAAGTAATTGTGCGTTCCGTGGTATAGAGTGAATCAAAGTAATGGCACCCTTGAGTTATTAGGATTCTAAGTTGGTACTGTAGACCAAATTAAACAGTATGATATACACCGTCATTTTCACGCTCATTCCACTTTATTTATTGCCGAAGTTTTTTTTTTTTTTTTATCACAAAACTAAGTGGTTACATAATGCCTCCAGAAAGACTCCTCCTACTTTCATCGGTCTTGTTGCATGTCAGGAAAAAGCCGCATGCTCTGCGCCCTCGAGTTAATAATCGTATCAGAGTTTATCCTGCACCTCATCTCGACTCGACCCATTGTAACACCCAAGACATTATCATCGCGACCTGCACCGAAGCTCAGGTGCCGCGTCTCCAATTCCTCTGCCACGTGACTCTACCCGTCCCTCTGGCCCATCGTAGAGAGAGAGAGAGAGAGAGCACGCTCCAGCTGCAGAGCTCGCTCTTCCGTCTAATCGCGCTAGCTGGTGGTAGAAAGGCAGAGGGCTGGAGAAGGACAGAGGGTTCAGAGCAGTGAGACTTGAGCCTCCTCGAGCGCTGAGCCGCAGTAGGAGCTGCACTGCAGCAGTGCAGAGAGAGAGAGAGAGAGAGAGAGAGTCCGTGATGCTGAGGGGCTTCATTCAGGGAATATCTGAATACAAATTGCGTCCCAGTAGCTCACGTTTCTGAGCACAGCTCGTGGGAGCAGAATGCGGCACGTGCTAACGTGCAAATGCACCAAAAAAAAAAAACTGTCTATAATCTATTCCATGATATGTATTCATTTACTCTGGTGCATTTTTCACCGTCAGGTTTATTGCAGTTTTCCATAATGGCGTTTGCGCACGACTTCCAGACAAAATGCTCTCAGCCAAATGCGATTTAAGCACTTTGTCCGTTTCTGTTTCTCTTCCTACCTCGCAGGGAAGTGCCAGTCTGGACATACAGAACGTGAACCAGCAGACGGCGTTGCACCTGGCCGTGGAGAGGCAGCACACGCAGATCGTCCGGGTGAGCGACGGCTGGTCTTCTCCTGCCTCTTTTATTCTTTATCCCTGTTCTGATTTCCTCAGAATCAAACAGCTCTCCTTTACTGATCTCAATCGAACACACCTCGCTCACCCCCTCTGTTCTGCCTTCCTCCTCCTCCTCCTCCTCATTCTAAACCCGTCCACATTAAGGACACAAACTGTGAGAACGGCTCAGCTTGGCTCTTCCACGCATGGCCTCCTGCAGCAGAATTAGCCTCTGTGATTGAATTAATTCAGCCCCAAGGACTCCAGAGCGCTACTAGGCTCGAAGTGTGTCTGTGTGTGTGTGTGGCCTGAATGGGGAATCAGGGATCGAATGTTGGAGTGCCATCTTGTGGACGTGTCGCAGAAACGCACCCACATATGGTCACGTTCGATATTAATCAGTGTGTTATTAATTAATAATGTTAATAATACAGAAGAAAGCACTACTTATATATGTTTAAAAAAATTTTTTTGAGAAACTGAAGATTAAATGGAAATTAATTTCTTATGTGAGACAGATCTCTTAAGGACGTGCCTCGTATATAAAGTGTAACTCACTTCAGGCTGTGCCGTTATAGGAAAGCAATCAACTGCAGTCTGCTCTAACGGTGCTGAGTTGCTCTTACGAATCACACAGTGGCGGTTTTCCAGTAAAAGCATTGCATAATTATATTACTTATTTTTCATTTTAATTTAAATACAAAATACATTTTAACCGTGTGATCCGTCGGTCACTTTAGTTGAACCAGATGTAATGAAAATTCAATGTCAGTTTAACGCAAAAATGTAACCTTATAACCTTGTAACTTTTTTCATTTTAGTCAGCGCTGTCTATTATAGAAATGTATATATAAATTCGTCTTGTTAAATGAGAGTCCTTCATGTCTCCGCAGCTCCTGGTGAGAGCCGAGGCCAAGCTGGATGTGCAGGACAAGGACGGGGACACGCCGCTGCACGAGGCTCTGCGTCACCACACCCTGTCCCAGCTCCGGCAGCTCCAGGACATGCAGGATGTCGGCAAGGTGGAGCCCTGGGAGCCTTCCAAGAACACGGTACACACACACACACACACACACACACACACACACACACATCGACTTTAAGTGACACGGTTGTGCTTTGGATCTTTCTGGGCGAAACTACAGAATCATCATCAAGAAAAAGCCTAAACCGGCTCCCTGACACTGGAGACTCCTTACAGAAAGTCTGATTAAGTGCAAGTTTCTGCACAGAAACATACAGGATTAGTGTAAATGAGTCCTGCACGGCTTTGACCGATCAGAATGGAGAATCTAACACCCGCGTGTACGAGATTATCATTTATCTGATTAGAGATCAGAAAGGCTAAACATCTCGGCTCCAGCTGTGTCTCCTCAGAAACCCCTAATTGAAATCTCCGTCACGTTCGCCTGTACGATCCAGCAGCGCAATAGAGAAAATTGAATTTCCCGGCCCAGCGGCTCCATCAGAGCATATGTAAGAAGCGGCGAGCCAGGACACAATCAGGGGGAAGCGATCCAGAGTCATTCCAACCACAGTGTTTTCTTCTTCTTCTTCTTCTTCTTTTTTTTTTTTCTTTTTCTTGTCTTTTACTCCCCACCCCTCCTCCCTCTTGACTGTCTCGCTTGTCCCGTTGACCTGAGCGGAAAGCGTGAGCGCCACAAGAGGGAAGAAAAAATGGCAGGGAAGTTAAAATAGCGTAACAGCTGCTA
Organism: Clarias platycephalus; assembly: GCA_030068275.1. Lineage (NCBI taxonomy): Eukaryota > Metazoa > Chordata > Actinopteri > Siluriformes > Clariidae > Clarias > Clarias platycephalus. Next base: position 18,943,489 of record JAQQZT010000018.1, on the reverse strand, counting down.
AATGAATCGCTTGTTCGCAGCCCATTAAGGGCCGTATCGGCAGTTCGGGCGAGAATATGCGCACTCTGAAGTGCCTTCTTATGAACTTTTACTGCAAATCAGTGACTCTCAGAGCAGTCCTTAAAACACCGCGCACACACACACACACACACACACACACACACCTTAAACTGTTAAGTGCACGAGGCTTAAGGACAGGCCCTGTGGATTAATGCTGCTGTTGAGATCGTGTACTCAGAATGTAGTAAGATGGAACCATAACCGTTAGTGACTTTAAAAAAAAAACACATACACACACTTAGTGTCTCATAGATGTAGGATGTTGCCAGATATTTACATATTCTGTTGATATTTGGGCAGTAAAATGATAAATGAACCGAGCACAAGGAAATAAATCATGCCAGCCGCGCAGACGATGTAATCTACCCGTCTAACAGACTCTTCCCGAACGACATTTAAAGCATCATGCTAACGTACACAAGTTTTACTTGCTTTTTTTTTTTGCCTTACTTTAATATAATTATATAAATGATGCAACGTCCCTTCACGTTCGTGCAACTGCGCTTTCTGAAGTCATCCCGAGCTCGTGTTACACAAAACATGTTGTTATTATGATGTGTACTTGTGGAAGAAGCACAACTACAGTATGCAAAAGCTTTTTTTTTTTTTTTTTTTGGTTTGTTTTCATGCATCACAGACGCCAGACGAGGAAGTCGTAAAAAAGCCAGTCGGCTGGGTCGGATATATAAATACATAACATTTAAAAAAATTATTAGCTAATTATTTATCAGATTGCGTAGATCTCAAGTCTACTTGAAGTTGTAACTTCTTCACATGTTTCAGTCTCTCTTCCCAGATTTTCCACTTCTGACATACAATCACCGGACATTTTATTAGGTATACCTTGCCACTAGTTAAGTCGGGACCCATTAAAACGTAAAAATTCTTCATCGTATAGATTCAACATGTTGCCGGAAACACCGGGTGGCGCTCCTGTCAGCTAACAACAGGTAACTGAAGCTTCTAGAATCAGATGATGGAAGATCAGAAAAAAAACGTCGATGAGTCTTGATTTCTGATGCAGCATTCAGGCGATCGGGTCAGAATTTCACAAAACATGAAAGCGTGGATCCATTCTGCCTCGCATCTCGTGATCTAGTGACCGTGGAGGAAATTTGAGTAGACTGCCCTCGCGGTCATTTCCAATAAACCAGTTTGAGATTATTTTAGAACTGGTTAGTGGTTATATCCAGGTAGGCTGAGGAATTTAAACCACACGTAATTTGTACTCAGTGGCCGAAATTGTCCCAGAAAAATTTCCTCCACCACTATTAGACCATCTCCACCAGACAGAATGCATACATGCTTTCATGTCGATTACGACAAATTCTGACCTGATCATCCGAATGTCGAGACTCATCAGACCGGGCAACTTTTTTGCGATCGATTGAAATTTAGAGAGTTCATACAAATTTAAGCTTCAGTTTCCTGTTTAGACCTGACAGGAGCGACACCAGGTGCTGTAGACCATCTGCTTCAAGGTTTGACGTGTTGTCTGTTCAGACATGCTCTTCAGCGTACCTCAGTGGTAACAATGTTATTGTCAATTTGACACGAAGTTGAAGTCAGACGAAAGGATTGAAATCAAGTGTCAATTTGTGAAGAAATTGCTAATACAATATCTAGTACAGCGGTACCTCGGCATACGAACACCCCGCTTCACCAAATTTTCCGCCTTAAGACTTGAAATTTTGCAATAAAGTTGCCTCAGCGTACAAAGCATTTTCAACATACGAGCGAACAAACCGAGCGCCGGCTAAGTTGCGCGTACTCCCAGGAGCTGTTCAAAACTTGTTTGCGTGAGTGCAAAGCCAAGCAAAGTGCGTTTATGTATTATTTTTTTTGCATTTTGTACAAGATTTTGTGAAGACGTATAGCAAGAAGACATTGGAGCCACTCACAGTTTGTTTTTTAAAACAGCCGGTGCCAAGAGGAATCATAAATTAAGGTTAAGATTTAAGAGGTTTAATGTCTATTTATTTCAATTTTTACTTAATTTATGTCTTTGCACAAACATTTACAAAAGATATGATTGTAGTAGGGCTGTAGCTATCGAATATTTTAGTAATCGAGTATTCTACTAAAATTTAACCGATTAATTGAGTAATCGGATAAACTTTACTTTTGCTTAATTAAACAGCAATGTAAAATATGAGAAACAAAGATTAATTGGTTTTCTTTTTAGAAAAATCTACTTTTATTTTTTAAATACAGCATTTTATCAAAAATAAACATTATTCACAATACAAGGAATAGCTTATATCCCTATGTCACGGTGAGATGCGGTGTTGGGTGTCGTGAGCCGCCGCAATTGCCCACCGGCATTCTGCAACGTCCGCAAGCTTCCGTGACGACCGGCAAAAAAATTAAACGTGTTAAATTCTTTTTTTCTTTTTCGCGCGGAAAGATGGAAACGTAATCGCAGCGCCAAAACTCGCGGTGAATCATGATGAACTGTACTTCCGGCCACCGTGCGAAACCGCATAGGTGAGATAGGGGTATTAAAGTTGACTGAGATGAATTAAGTGCATTACAGCGCCAGATATTCTTGTTTTAAAGCCTTTTCTCAGATGCAAAAACAGTTAGTTCTGAAAGTTTAGTTGCACAACTTAAAGTTTCTAAATTTATAGCTCAGGCATAACATTTTACTGACAATTTTTTTCTCTTGCTGGTTTCTTCTTGGTTCGCTGATAATTTTATCGCTCCTTTCCATTTTGCATCCCGCAACAGAACACTCCATCAAATCAATACACAGTTAACTGTTTGTGCCTCCTTCCGCTTTTTGGGTGACGTAAGCGCTGCTTCTTCATCGGTGTTTACTGGCGGCTTGCATCCGGTCAAAAGGGCGCTGTCAACAAATAATTGTGCAAAAACATAATGCAAGCTTTTAAAATTAATGAAACGAAGCTTTGAGGCAGAAGATTTTTGCCTCGATCATTTTTTGTAATCGAGTTATTCGGAGAATCGTTTCAGCCCTAGATTGTAGTTTTGGAAATTGTAATATTGGTAATATTTTTGGTAATATTTCGTCATAAAAACTAAATTCGTATGCCCCGGTACCACTGCCTGTGCGAAAACCATATTAAAATCCAAACCATTTTTTTCCATCGTTCTCTTCTGATCATGAACTTTTACTGATATTTTTGCTGTAAAATCGAGCACATCGTCTGGCTAAAAGTTTCATCTTTATTCCCCATCTATTTGACCCGCTGTCCGACCTCCAGTTAAACACCGTCTCTCCTCCTCATTAACACCTCGTGCTGTCTGTTCATGTCAGATTTCCAAGACCTTCTGTCTCTCCCTCAGTCTCACCCAACACCCGACCTCTGACCCACACAGATACCATCACCACTTCCTCATTCTCTCTGCCCTCCGACCTGCCAGTGGGCCACATCCGCACACACACACTCACACACACACACACACGATGGCAGGAGGCTGATCCAGGGCCAGGGGTTTGTCGTTTATAATGCAGGCAAATCACTCTGACAAATCTCCCACCCTTTAACTGGTGTGTAATCCATCCATTTAATACGACTCCTCCAGGGGATGGCCGGGAACGCTGAAGTGTGCCGTCGGCATCTTTTCTAGAGAACGTACTGCAAAACATTCCAGAACGTGTCCTGCGCATCGGCGTGGATCTTTCTGGATCTTTCGATCTGTTTGCTCTATGATCACCTTTTGAGCAGCTTAGTTTTCATAAACGTAAAGTATTTTTCCTCTCAAATTGTGAGTAGAGTTTGTCTATGGCTGCGTTTTCATGGCAGAAACCCTTTAAGGAACCTTCAGGAAAGAACTGCATCAGTATTTCCTGAATGTCGTAAATTTTATTTCTCGGTCCTTTTCAGCAAGGATCCTGATGGAACTAAATTAAATCTGTCTGGCCTCAGGCAACGTTCACACCCTGGCGAATCGCTCGTTCCTCAACGTTTAAAAACCTGCCATTTATAAAAATGTGTTTTTACCGCTAGAATTTTATCCGCTACTCACAAACGTCAGGCATTCCTTAGTGGCCTTGGTATCTCTTCAGAACCTTTTGAACAGATAAGACTTTTTATTTCCCAAGTCATAGCTCATTTTTCAGTTCCTGCATTAGAATTTTTTATTTTTTTATAATCGCAATCAGCGACCAACTTTCTGACCTGCCATATTAAAACCCTACAGTTACTTGGAAGTTTTTCAGCATTTTTCAGAATTATTGGTGATTTTCAACCAAAGGAGCCAATGAAAATTTTTAGTTTCCAGGCCATTGTTCTTTGGCATGTTTTTTTTGGTTGTTTTGTTTTTCCAGAGTCTCTTTTTGTGGAACAAGGAACATTAGCGAGGATTCTGCTGTACTAAAAGTTCTTGGCTGGACATGCGCAAGCTTCACACAATGACCAAACTTTTCCTGCCTGAATGATCCGATTGCTGCGGCAGGTTTTCAGTCTGAAAAACTGATCTAGATCAAGATTTTACACACCATGTCAAAAACTTAGAAATCATTTCAGGAACTCGGTCATTTTCAAGGGTCTGAAACTCTGAAAAAGAGTTTTTTAAATTATTATTTTCTTTATGAATTGAAAAAATGTTTTCAGGAGCTTCATAACCCCAGAAAGCTTTTCAGGAACTCTAATTTTCAGAGGTCTGAAATGTTTGGAGAGGTATGAATTTAATTAATTTTTTGAATAAAGTCAAAAATAATTTCAGCAATTTAAACCTTTTCATTAATTTGGAAACATTTTCAGTTACACACATTTTCAGAGGTCTGGAGAGGTGAATTTATTATTTTTTTTCTTTTTCCCCCTGACAAGTGATTTCAGGAACCGAAACCAAACCTTTTCAAATGAACTTTTCAGGGACCCATAAACTTTGCTTAGTAACTCATAAACTATTCCATGAACCTTTTTTTTCAGGAACTCAGAAACTGACTGACCTGGATAACTTGTTTCAGAAACATAAACTTTTTTTGTTGTTTTCCAGGAACCCTAAAAGACCATTTTTAAAAGCCCACAAACTTTGGGCGCTATTTTTTATTTCCAGGCTGTTGTTGCAGGAATCATGTGGCATCAGTATATTGCAGGTTTTTCTTGTTCTCATTTGTTTTTGTTTTTTTTGGTGGTTGTTTTTAAAAAGATAACTGACGAATTAGCATTTAGCTGAAATCACACACCCATTATTATTTCGCCCAGTATGGAGACTTGAGTTCAGATGATTCTCAATGCCGGCTTTTTCACTCTTTTATGTTTCCCTGTAGCTGATTATGGGACTCGGGACCCAAGGAGCGGAGAAGAAGAGTGCCGCTTCCATCGCTTGCTTCCTGGCGGCTAACGGCGCCGACCTGACCATCCGCAACAAGAAGGGCCAGTCTCCGCTTGACCTGTGCCCTGACCCGAGCCTGTGCAAAGCCCTGGCCAAGTGCCACAAGGAAAAGACCAGGTACTCCGAAAGAAAAAGAAAATCAGATCCTAGATATTTCTTAATGCAGCATGCTTCATGATGATTTTATTATTATAAAAATGTTATGTGATGGTAAAATTAAAAAATGCTCGGAATTACAAATATGCACAAATACAAATGTTATTTTTCAGAATGTAGATATTTTCATCTTTTCTGCAACTTGCATGTTGCAGACGAATAATGTATTTAAAAAAATATTGTTTTATTTATGTAATCTCACCCTGACGTTATCTCGCTCATGTCTAATCTGCATTCATTTTTTTTCCCTCCTTCTTGCCTTCCTCCATCGATGCCCCCTCCATCCTCGGTTCCTTCCTGCTCTCATCCATCTGCACGGCTTGTCATGTTTTCCTTTCTCCCCATTCATCTTTTGTTTGATTTCCCCTCCCCTTGTCTACTCTGGCGTGCTGGCGCTTTCCTTCTTCCTCCCGTCACTCCGTGTGTCTCAGCGGACAGGTAGGCTCCCGTAGCCCGTCTCTGAACAGCAACAACGAGACCCTGGAGGAGTGTATGGTGTGCTCAGACATGAAGCGCGACACGCTGTTCGGGCCGTGCGGCCACATCGCCACCTGCTCGCTGTGTTCTCCTCGCGTCAAGAAGTGTCTCATATGTAAAGACCAGGTCCAGTCTAGGACCAAGGTACTGCATTGATGTCTCTCTGAGCTGCTGTTTAACTCTGTCAACCCGAATGACACATTTGGCATCTGTAATTGTCTTGCTTTTATTATTGCTCAGCATTGATGTGGCTAATAACTAAACTTTGGGCCACTCCCCCTATCTGAGCCTGAGGACTTTTCCACATTCCTGAATTCAATCCCAAATCGGTTTAATCTCAAGAGCGTAGAAGATTTAAGGCCCCTTGCCCGGATTGTTGTCGGAAGTCTTTTCCTTAGCTATGAATAATTTTTCGATGCTTGGAAGAAAGAAAAAAAAAAAGGTAGCAGTTTGTGAGATATTTAAAAGTGCATTATAGCAGTGTGTAGGTAGTTTATACGTTTATAGACTTTGTACTAAACAATACAATCTAACAGATACTAAATCCACCAGTTGATTCGACCCCGTGTAGGTCTAAACTACTTAATTAGTAGGGGTGGGATTTACCAGCACTTTTTTTTTCTTTTGCTTTAGTAGGTGTGGCTGTACGGACCAGTTTACTGTGTGTAGACAGTGTGTGGAAGAAACAGGAGGGAAAAAAAGCGTGACAAAGCATGACTTGCTCCAAAAAAAGAAATGAAATGTAGATTCTGAAAAAATAAACATTAAAGATGTATGTTTGTTCTAGTTTTAAACCAGTTTGTCTCATATGTTTTGAAACGTGGTGATAATAAAAAAGCAGTAATGTAAAGCGCACAAAATTAATTAATTGGTCGTTATGACCAACGTATCCGCAGCAGTCCGTTGTGGGAGGGTGTAAATTACCTGACCCGACACCCGGTGTGACGGAGCAACCCAAGTCCCCTCATGTTCATTTACAGCCCAGCAGCGTACAAATGAAGATTCAGTAACGATTATTGTCTGTATTCCATACAAAGACATCGGAGTTCAAATTGTCCACATGCTTAAAGTAGTTACTGTAAATTGACAATAAATATTATTGAAATGCTGTGGAAATTTAAAACTACTAATTTTCTTTATAGACTTATAATAACCACACATATAGAGATCTGAATCCTAACACAAGCATTAAATTCTGGCGTCGGTTCGAAGGAAATTTTTTTTGACCGGAATTGGTAAATTTTAATTCAGGACTCCTGGTATAGAGGAACAGTACATATATGCAAACGTACATATATTAATTTTTGTATTTTTTTATTTTTTATCGATTCTGGAGTAGGTGTGGCGATGCATAAATTTTTTATTTTTTTTCCCCCCCACCATCTCTTCTAAACAGTACTCTCTAATAGATACTACACTGCGTATGGTGGTGCCACTTACAGAAGTGGCAGATTCAAAGCTTCCGCAGTTACAGGTACAGTGTAGTTCCAGCTACAGATACATCATCGTCTGCTAGGTTAACAGCGACCAGGAAGTGTAACGGGTAGTTTTGTTACAGTAGGGAGGAACGTCGTGCCAGTTCTTAGACACTACGGCACGAGTCGTAGTGATTTAGGGGTACAGCCGAACATTTCATAGCTAACGTCTAGCCGATTCGATGGTGATTTACGACGTGATGTCAAGATTTTCAATTCGAAACACAAAAAAATTTTTTTAGGAATGTGGGAAAGACTACTGAGGACAAAAAGATTTTCTAATTCAAGCGGAGGTGATATGACTACGACCCTTTTTTTTTTAATTCAATAAACATTTTAGAACAAACCTAATCATTTTTATGATCAACAGAATTAACTGTAACATTCTACTGTACCTAAAGGCAAAATAAAAGAGAAATAAAATTTTTGTTTCTTTAGTCATATGATTTTAAGATGCAGATTAATTATGTATGTGGTGTGTGTGTGTGTGTGTGTGTATAACCTGTTAAACATGAACCCTCTTTTCCGCTCTGGCCCACAGATTGAAGAGTGTGTGGTTTGCTCAGATAAAAAAGCAGCCGTGCTCTTCCAGCCCTGCGGTCACATGTGCGCCTGTGAAAGTAAGTCAGCCTTCATGTCTTAGTTCGGGTGTGGGTGTTAAGAATGTGACCCGGCTCCCCTGTCAAGTGTCTCATGGCGTTTTCACGTTAAACACGATTGATTTTATACCAGCCGTCCACATGTGGCTTTCATATCTGATTCGATCCCTGCCTGCGTACTGTTCCCGGGCCTGGAACGATTGTGTTCACACTGATCAAAAGGAACCAGACTTTGGGGGACTTTGGGGTTTTCGTTATTAAATTAACTATATCTGCACTCCATCGAGTCAGAACACCAAAGTCTGTTCACGTCATCGTTGCTCAGGTGATTGAGGTTTTAACCTCTCTCCTTCTTTGTGTGTGTTTAGACTGTGCGAGCCTTATGAAGAAGTGCGTGCAGTGTCGGGCGGTGGTGGAGCGGCGTACTCCTTTCGTCCTATGCTGCGGAGGGAAAGGTATGGAGGATGCCACTGATGATGAGGACCTTAGTGAGTGAACTTCCACAAGCTCCCTTTTTTTACTTTCTCTCTCTCTCTTTTCATATTGTATCCATACCTGGATCCATGTTTTTTGACTTGTCGTGTTGCTTTTGTTTTCCTTTTTCTCATGTTCATGTTTCTAATATGTTTTTTTTTCCCCCCCCTATGTTGTAGGTGTAAGTATTTTTATACATTATAAAAGTCTTAAAGGAAAACTCCACCCTGAGTCACTGTTGGCACCAAGCGTTTAAAAAAAATAATAAATAAAAGATTTATTTTTCTAATATAATTTGGAATTTACTGTATAAATGTCGCCCTCACCTTCAGGTGAATATAGAGAGATCGATGCAGCGGCGCTTTAGTGTTTTCGACTGTTTGGTTTCGCCTGTACGCTCTAAAAATAAAAATAAAAAGTTTCCAAAACTTTAACGCTAACACCATCATCGACACTATGATGTTCGACATCTCGTACCGTCATGTCGCAAAGCTGACAAAACTGCCTCATGTCTTGCTTTACATTCTGGGAATGTTCATATTACTTCAGCTTTAGGAAATAATCTGACTGTTTTATGCTAAAGATTTGAAGATTTTCACTAGCCAAACCCCCGCCTGCAAAATGTTCATAGGAAAAATAAAAACACAGCACAAGACAACAAATTAAAACGAAATTTGATAAAGAAATATCGAAAATGTTCCACATTTAACGTGTTTCAGGGTGAACTTTCTTAACTTTTTATCTAGCGAAATCTTTCCAGGTTTCACAACCTCTCTCGTCAAACAAATAGATTTGTTTTATTTTCAATCCTGTATTTTTCTGTGATCGTATGAGTGTATTATGTTTTTGTGGTACGTTGTTATTCGCCGCCATTCATCACGATATCACTTGCCCCCACCCCCCTTTTTTTTTATTTTGCCTTAGTTTGAGTTCAAAGGGACACTAGTGTAAGTTCACTTGTATGGTATTTGTTTTTCCAGAGGGATCTGTTTCTTTGTAGCCACTCTTAGATGTCAGACAGATCCCTCCAAGCTGACATCACACACACAGTTCAGTCAACAGAGGAATGCAGCTCGTAACTCTTATCTTCTTGCCCCCCTCCCCTCACTCGCCCCGATGCCTGCATTCTGTTTGTCATAAGGGGCCACTTTTAGTTTAGCGTCCCACAAAACGTCACCCGTACTCTCAGAGACGGGGCCAACGTCCTCGTCTCTGCACACACACACACACACACACACACACACACTGCATTCGCTACATTCTCAGATTCCACCTCGGCTCGGATCCGGGCTGGAAGCTGTAGTCACACACGCCATAGACGAGAACACTTTAGGATCTACGTCCGAGAGACTCGTCAGCCCAGAAGTGGGTATGACGAACACCACAGCAAGACTGAAGGGGGGGGAAAAAATAACCCAGGGTGGGAATCAAGTGTTATTTAAGGTCGTTGATTACCTGAGACCAGATCTTTACACCTTTTTACCAGATTTCTAATAGTCAGGTCATGTCATTTCCATCAGTAATGCCCCAATAGTGGATGCACTTTTACCTAACGGTCGTTTTTTTATTTATTTATTTAAATCAGTGATCATGTCAGCTGCTTGGGATCCCACCCCATCTCCCTACCACCACTCCAAGCAGTGAAATGGCCACGCTACTCCTTCTTAATATGAACTTCTAACAGACTGCTCTTTTCATTTGACTCGTGCTCTCGAATAGCTCATGAAAAACACTGTGCTGTAGGGCAGACTAGCTTAGCCCTGAGCGTTTGCCGAGCGCCGTGCATGATGTAACCCTGTGATTGGTTGCTTCTCAGCAGGGAGCTCTAACTCATTGGCAGGGGGGTCGCAGGATCTTCTCCAGCCCAACAATCTGGCGATAAGTTGGTGTAAGTATCCTCTCCTCCACCCCCCACCCCCCTTACTTTCAATTCTCTCTTTTCCAAAACTTCCTTCGTGATCTTTCAGACCGCAGAGCTCTTTGCACTTTCCTTAGCACTGGCTGCTCTGCTCTGCTCTTTCAGGAGCCTCCAGAGCCGTCACGTACTGGCTCCAGGTCCTGACAATGAGATAAAAATCCTTCCTTCCTTAGACTGTGCTTCCTAGTACTGTATGAAGTCTAAATCAAGCTACCTGCCTTCCTTATGAGCCCCCGTAGTAATAATTTAAGTTTCTAAACTGAAGCAAAAAGGCCAAACCTTGGTCAAGGTTCTGGTTTGAAGCTCCAGCGGTTCAGCAGTCACTTGCTAGCAGTAGGCCGGGCGTCTTGTACCAGCAGGTGGCGCTGATATGCTGAGCGTTCTCATCATCTTCCTGTCTTTGCATTGCAGCCAGCGGAAACATCCCAGCCTTGCAGAGGGACAAAGACAACACAAATGTCAATGCAGATGTGCAGAAGCTCCAGCAGCAGCTCCAGGACATCAAAGAGCAGGTACGGTTTGTTGCAGTGATTAACGTGCACACAGGATGACAGATAGATGAGTCTCTAAAGTTTAGAATCTTGTAAGTGGGCCCAAAATAGAGTTGTCTGGAAAGTCCTTAGTCGAGTTCTGCTTGGATATGAGGAGCAGAATGCAACCTCGGAGTGTGGCAGCATTCAGAGAATTATCAGAGACCAATGAGTATTAGTTGTCTAGAAGGTTCTTTGTTGAATTCTGTTTGGACATGAGGAGCAGAAGGCTACCTGAGATGGTGACAAGGGGGTAACATTCCAAGAATAACCATAAAAGAATGAGTAGTAGTTGTCTAGAAGGTTCTTTGTAGAGGTTTGCTTGGATGTGAGGCAGAGATGGCAACTTGAGGTTATGCCTATCAAGTAATAATCTAAGAATAACCAAAGACCAGTGTGTAGTAGTTGTCCCGAAGGTTGTTTGTTGAGTTTTGTTTTGGATGTGAGGCGCAGACAGCTACCTTAGATGGTGACCAACATGTACCAATCTGTATATATCCAGAGACTAATGAGTAATAGTTGTCTAGATGGTTCTTTGTTGAGTTCTCTTTGCCACAGTCTCAGGTAGCCTTCTGTCCCCTCACGTCCAAGGGGGGACCGTTCCAAAAATAACCAGAGAGGAGTGAGTAGTACAAACCGGATTCCAAAAAAGTTGGGACACTTAACAAATTGTGAATAAAAACTGAATGCAATGATGTGGAGATG
>JAQQZT010000018.1:18918755-18925610 GCA_030068275.1 Clarias platycephalus | reverse complement strand
GTGCGCGAGCTCGCAGACGCCCCGAATGGCGTAGAGCCGTGCAATTAATGTGGGAGCACTAATACCTCTCATCCCTCTCCGCTGAGAGAGCTTACAGCATCACCCGGGGTTCGAACCTGCGATCTCCGGATGATAGGGCGAGCGCGTTTACCTACTGCGCCACTCGGAGGCCCACTAAAAGAAACTTTTTATTCCTTTTCTGTGCAAGTCCAGATTTATTTCAGTTCGTTCATCATTGAAGTAAGAACTTTATCCTGATCAGAGAGTCTCTGGATCTGTGTGAGAAATTTTACAATCTTTAGTGAGAAACATCGCTCGACCATCATTAAAGTGCAGATGTGGGACGTATTCAGTTTAAAGCAATCTCTCCTTCATTCTCTGTACCGTTTATCCTGTACAGGATCACGGGAGGCCTGGTGCCCATCCCAGCAAACTCGGGGTGTTGTACCTGGACGGGGTGCCGGAGACGTGAGGGTAACCACTATGCCACCAATGCCGCCATTAAACTATCATTTACAGTTTTTATACTAAACGCTTTCTTGCTCAACATTCTCTTTCTTGTTCTCATCGACTATATCGCTAAATCCCCTCTATACAGGGTCGCGGGGAGACTGTAGCCTATCCTAGGAGACTTAAGGCACAAGATGGTGTACACCCTGGATGGGGTGCCAATCCGTCGCAGGTTACACACACACACACACACACACACACACACACACACACACACACACACACAATCACTCATTCACACACTACGGGCAATTTTGGGGCCACCAATTAGCCTAACCTGCATGTCTTTGGCCTGTGGGAGGAAACCGGAGTACCAGGATGAAAACCCACCAAGCACACAGAACCAAGGCGGGAATCGAACCTGGACCCTGGAGGTGCGAGGCGACACTGCTAATCACTGTGCCGCCCTAATGCTAAACAGAGCTAAAAAACAAAAAATATTCACAAAGTTTTTTCCGACATTTCATTAACACTGATTTTCTTCTTTGTATGGCATCTTTCAATCCATTTATGAAATTACATTTAGTGACACACAAAGATCCAAAAGAAATGCAAAAATTTAACTTGGAGCTAAAAGTGACTACCATAGATAAGCGCCACACTTTAATCTATTGTGGGGTGCCATTACTTTTGTCCTAATCACCTAGTAATTTTTTTCTTACTTTATTTATTTTCTGGTCATCAATATCGAATTGACTATGACTCACGAAAGTTGTGTGTGTGTGTGGAGATTCTCACATGCACTTTTTTTACTAGGTAATTAGGACAAAAGTAATGGCAATCCCACAAAAGTGTTAGTGCTTGAGATTAGATTTTTATTTTATTTTTTTTCGGGTCACCTTGGATTTCACAAAGGCTACAAACTTTACAAACCGAAACACTGAGAGGACTATAAAATGCCCTCCAGCATGGAGGGTCTACCTCTACCTCGACCGCGTGGAGATTAGACAACGCCGCCCGGTGTGTCTCAGTGGGGAACAGTAAACAGACGTGGAACCCTGCTGTGTGAGTGATGGCAGGCCGTGGAGAAGGAGGAGGGAACCGGCCCTAGCTCGCTTGCGCACTGAACTCCTGCTGCTCATGAGCACGAGACAATCCAGAGATCATCATAGCAGTTTACCGTAGTAGGTTTAGTCTCGAGTTCAATCTCAAGGTGAACCACAAGGTGGCAGTGCACGCTAGACTTGTCAAGGAGTCGTCAAACATGGCCGCGTCTTCCTGAGCCGTCTCGCTTGGGCAATTTTTCGATCAATGATCAGTTATACTTCTACTAAATATCTCTCGTCAGATGTACTCCCGAGCGCCACGCCCAGAGAAGACCTGCCCTGGTGTTGAGACACCGCGCTCCATGAGACTGAAGGTCCTCCGGCGTCACCTCGCCACTGCCTGATGGAGGATATTTATGGCTCGGCGTTAATGATATGCTCGGGCAAAGGCCGCCGAGACACGAATGAGAGGACGAGGCCTCCGGGAGACCGTGGAGTTCGGACCTGAGCTCTGGCACAAACCCCCCCCCTTCCTCCCCCCACCCCATATACTGTGAGACCATAAAGGAGACACCATGTCCGCGCCCTCCTTCCTTCTGCTTCTTCCCTCACTCAATGATTTCTTTATGGATCTAGATTTGGTCAAAGTGTGTATGCGTGCAAACGTCTCCATAGCACTCGGTGCCGTAGGAGTGTGTGTAAGCGTTACACCCGACTTGTCCCAGTTTCACAGCACTGCGGCCTGGTTTTACAAACACACACACAACTTGGTTTAACCAAGAGGGGTTTTTTTGTCTTTTATTTAGTTGTCCACTTTTTTTCCACTGATTTAACAACAATAACTTTTTTTATTTATTCATTTATTAAATTCTTTTAAATTTGTATTTTTTTTATTTCTTTGTTTGTGTAACCTACTGCTGCTGTAACACAATAATTTCCCTCACGGGATCAATAAAGTCTATCTATTTATCTATCTATCTAACATAAAAGTGACTCTGTAGTAAATCATAAACTTTTAAAAAGTACCAAAAAATAACTTGATATATGACTTCTCATTACTGTTGTTATTGTTCTTATATTATTATTTTTTTAATAAAAAAGAAATGGTTAAAAGAAAAAGTAAACTCTTAATAAATAATATATTTAATTTTTATTTTTATGAGTTAGTCTGCTGTTTCTATTACTAATTCTAACAGCACACTCTATATAATTTAGGACAAATTAGGATGAAAGTAAATCGTATAAAATAAATAATTAATTAATAAAAAATAATGCATAAATATGATGAAGCCATATTATAAAATACTATTATTGTTTTTCTTAATGCAGCCAAAATTATAGGTGTTTTAAAAATGTATAATATTTTATATAAATCTGTAAATTTTGATCTATACATCCGTTTTTTTTAATTACATAATTAAACCCCACTATCTCATTTATCTTTGTATTTCTGAGTGTATTAATTCCAACACAGACATAAATCCATGCTATAAATAAAAGTAAAAATGAAATTATATTTATTAAGTTATTCTGCTTTTTCTTTTTACATTTTGAAGTGATAGTTATTTTAAATATTATAATATGCTATAATTCAATATTATGAATAATATTATAAATCACATAAATAATAAATTACTAAGATTTAGCCATAATATTATAAAAACATTTTTTTTCTTGAAGCAGACAAAATTGTAGGTGTTTTAAAAGAAAGAAGAATTGGGTAAAATTAATTATATTATATATAAAACTGTCAAGTTTATCTGTAAATCTATTTTATGACTATATAACAGTCCACAGTATCTCATTTCTCTTTGCAGTTCAAAGTGTATTAAATCCAACGACAAAATAAATCCATGCTGTATTTTTTAAAAATATATGAATTTTTAAATATTTGTGACGTTAAAAGTGACGTTTTTCCATTTTATTTATGAAACTTTGTTCGGATTTCTACAGTGTACATTAGTTGCGAAATGTGATTGGAGGATATGATAAACTCTCATATCTTATATCTTGCATCAATGAAATGCTGCTCTTTAAATTCGCTGTAAATAATCGTCTAAATTATTTAATATGGAGCAAATTTTGGGAACATAAAGTTTATTCAGAAAAACTAATTTAATTGATATCAAATCATGTTTTTTTTGTTTTGTTTGCAAAATGCCTTCTATGAACTAATAATCATTCAATAAGATAGTAGCAATAAAACATAATACAATCTGCTTCTCTTTAAACTCCGTAAGCATCAGATAGTAGCAGCTCGCTCGTCTCACTGTGTACCGTACTGATCTACTGTTAGTGTCGCTGATTGCTTAGTATCGCCTCTGCGTTAAACGCTCCTATAAACGGCGTATAAAGTCTGCAGGGGTGTGATGAGGCGTTCGGCCCCCAGTTTGCCAAGCTTATCACCGGGCCGGGGCTGGAGCCGGAGCCTCCCGGCCACATTTACAGTGCAAATGTTATCGTTCCAATGACACTTTAAACAGCCTTTATCAATATAAAGTCATTCAAGGTTTTTATGAGCTTTGATAAAAATGCCACTAAGCACGTTGGGGTCATTTTAACCCTCGCTGCTCGGTGGTGCCAGTGGGCTCTCGATGCCCGAGGCTCAGACACAACGTCTTGGCGTGTCTGGAGGACGAATGCAGATAGCTGCTGAGGAGGAAGCGGCGCTGTCAGGGATCGTGCTGGTGCGAGTGCTCCTCTGGCACAATCTTATCATACGATTATCTTTAAAACGTTCGGGTTATCATAATTGCTTACTTAATAATTCTATAAATCTCTCCGAGTGCAACCTTTGGCTGGATTGTAAACCCAGAGAAACACTGCTTAACTCTCAGATTGGAGCAAAAGTGTTCTGATTAAAGTGTTATTTTTTTTATTCTTTCTTACGTTTTTCTTCCTTAAGGCCTGTATTGTATCACAGTGTTAATGATTGGGAGGGAACACACTGTTCCTGGGTGCTCATAAAGTGAAAGGCATGGCATTTAACAGGAAGGGAAAACAAGCAGAGCTTAAAGGGTGTGTGTGTGTGAGAGAGAAAAAGTGTGTCCAGAAGAGAAACTTTGAGTTTTACAGTAAAAGTATGGAGCAACATACGTGAACAAGTCAAAGTCAAAAGATGTTGAAAAACAGAAGTAAACGCACTTAGTGGTCACTTCATTAGGAACACCTGCTTATTCAGCCATTAGTGTGGCGTGATCACACAGATCCAGGTCAATAGCACAGGAACGGGGGAACTTTTCAATGTAGTTTGACTTTGTTGGTGCCAGATGAGCTCACACACACATTTCTCACACACACACACACACCGCTATTTAAGGCTTAACATGGAATGGTGTGAAAAACTAAAAATATCCAGAAGGCAGCAATTCCGCTAGTGAGAATGCTCGCACAGCAAGATCACAGTCGCTCAGATAGTCGCTCTTTACAACAAAACAAGCTGAAAAGCAAATGTGGCAAATGGCAAAAGGTGCCTGCGGTTACATCAAGCACAAACTCAACACAAACGGAACTGAAGAGTTTGAAAAACGTTGATTGATCTGGTTCTTTGTTTTTTCAATTCCTAATAAAGTGGCCATTGTGTGTAACAATCCAGACATGAATTTCTTTCTTTTCTTTTAATATTTGTAAAAAAATTCAACTTTTTTTCCCAGACAAATAATCTTGCACATTAGTCCATCATGACACAGGGTGGTCAGCTGTACAAAGTATTTAACTCTGCATTTAAATTTAGTTTAGTTTAGTTTGTTTGTTTTGTGTGTAAAAGAGGCAGTGTTCGGCACATTTTATATATAAAACTAAGAACTTGATGACATCACACCTGGGCAAAACGAAAAAACTAAAAAACTTTTTAAATTAATCTTAAATAAAGCTATAAGGAGTAAAAATAGTTTTTTGTACTTAAGTAACTAAGCGAAACCTCAGGATGTTATAACTCAGTGTACCGTATAAGGGTCATAAAAAACAAATGTCATTTTTACATATTCATCTTTAAGCGTATTATTTATTAACTACTAGAAATCATTAACGGCAGTAAAAAATAATAAAGGTATAGAGTTACATCAGTGATGACTGTTAACCTGCGGCCACTATCAGCTCCTAAGTCTGCCATTAAAAATAAGCCAGAGAGATTTATTTCTACCTTAGACACGCCCCCTTTTTAAAAACATCAAGATAGCATAATTGTAGTACTGATGTTTATTCGGACTCTACAGAATCTAAGGCTGCAAATAACCGCTATTGAAAATCATGTGCATGTGGGCGTTCAAGTCAAACCGGGATTTGTGATGAGTGGTGCTTTCTCATGAATGCTGTAAAATCCATTAACATTTACAGGTGCACAGTATAGTGATGAGACTCTTAACCGCATTAAAACATTTGAACAGTATAAAAGTTTTCGGTCATGTGTCCATGAATGACGATCCGCATCCACATCCACATCCCACGTACAGCTCTGACCTCACTCCAAGCCATTTACTGTACACATGTTTGGGGCATTATAGGAGTTCCTGGGAGGCCAGGGATTCAGACGTGTATCAAACAGGCAGTCCGTTCATGCCTCCGGTGTAATGAGAAAACTTTCTAAATTGATGTGCATTAGTGTAGCAGGGGAGAGTTTTTACTCTCATAACTGTCTTCTGTTATTCTACACAATCAAAAGTCCCGGTTTGACTTGAACACTTTATTAGATGTGTTTTTGGATTCACCAGCCTTTATTTAAAAGTTTTTTTGTTTTGTTTTTTTTTGTTTATTTTTCTCATTTGTCTTCATGAAATAAATGTATTTTTATTTTTTATCAGGACGATCATTAACTGGTTGCTTGACTCCACGTGAATTTCATCACGGTTAAAGACCTGCTGCTTTAATTTCACCCTCTTTCATGCTGAATTGTATTTTGACCTGATGTATCATGGCCTGAATGTGGTGTGAGAACGGGGAACGCTGAGGCCCGGGATATTTCTTGCGTCGTCTATTGATTCGGGGTGCGACCCCTGGCTGTAAAAGCGAGATAACTCAGTTAGGCATTAACTTCTGTCAGGGGTCACTCTGCAGTTTCACAAAAGAGAACATGAGACAGAAAGCGCGCTCATGATGGACTCTGGAATATTGATTTCTTTTTTTTTTTTTTTCGCTTGTCCAAAAGGGAAAAAAATCTAATCCTTTTTTTATTTTAGTTATTTTTTTTATTTGAGAAAATGCCATAGCATTCCATTCTCCTCGCCTCAAGGTTGCAGGAGGTCCGAGAGGAGCACCTGCCAGATGCTGGCTTGTTTTTGTCGGATTCTTGTTTTAAAAAATTCAATTCAATTCAATTCAATTCAATTTTATTTATATAGCGCTTTTAACAATCGTCATTGTC
>JAQQZT010000018.1:18900206-18909314 GCA_030068275.1 Clarias platycephalus | reverse complement strand
ATATATATATATATATATATATATTTTTTTTTTTTTTTTAATTTTTTTTTTTTTGAAGACTGACGCAAACGTGTTAAAGGAATCCGTATGTCCGTGAATGGCGACGTCAGCTGAGGTTTCTTGGAGTCCACTGCAGTTGTTCTGCGAGTTGAACCCCTGATACTTGAAAATTGATTCACCAACACCACTTGCACATTACAGGAACTCGGATTGCCACATCCCCCATACAGTCCTGACCTCGCTCCAAGCCATTTCCACAAATTTGGGCCTTTATGGGAGCGCCTGGGGGGCCAGGGTTTCAAGCATGAAGCAGGCAGTCTGACTACCTTGATGGTGTCCAAGCACTGGTGAAACACTGGGATAAGTGCATTAGTGTAGCAGGGGATTATATCAAGACATAAAGCTAGTTTTTGCTCTCCAAACTATTTGTATTCCGTTATCTCTCTCAAAGTCTTGGTTTGTCTTGAACAGTTTTGTACCGGAATCTTCATCAGTGAACATTTCAACAAAGTGGCCTCCTTGTTATCTGGTACAGACGTAGGTACAAAAACTGCACGTGGCAGTTTCAATTCCAAAAGGTAGTGACAGCATACACAAGTCGTACCGAGAAACTGCGTCCTGTTTTACAGTGTTTTACGATGTATGTTTATTGACATGTACTCTATAACTCGTATAAAAGCACCAATCACAGTTATAGGAACAGCATTTCCAGTTGGTCCCCATTGTGTCCTGTTGGTCTGAGAGACACTTTTACATAACGTGGGCACAATAGCAGATCTCAGAGAATGAGAGAGAGAGAGAGAGAGAGAGAGAGTGTGGTGTGTGTGTGTGTGTGTGTGTGTGTGTGTGGGTGTGTGTGTGGGTGAGAGCGTCTGTTGGCTTGGCTTTGCAGGCCTGCGAGCAAACACAGCCAGGTACACAGAGCTACTGCCATTACAAGCAAGCCAATTGTTCCTAGGTGATGGAGCTTTGAAGTGCACAAGGTGAGAATGTGTTGTTTTTCATGTCAACATCTCAGGAACAATTGAGCTGTGCTCTCTCTGAAAGGCATCAGGGATTAATGTTTAAAAGAAACCTGGGCTCACACAAGGGTCAGGTGTACTCCACATGCTTTACCTTTCTCTCTCTCTCTCTCTTTTACATTTTCGATGGAAGGAAACATATTAGAGGTTAAAGGGTTTGAGCGTAATTCTTCTCAAGAAGCCTTGTGATGACCGTTTATCATCTCTGTGCCTGAATATCGTGTACTGTTTATTATTTCTGAATATCAGGATGGCTAGATATCCCAACCCATGATGTCATATCTTCTCGTAGAGAGACGGATACGCTTTCCTAAAGCAGGACGAGTCGCATCACCCCAGATGAGTGACACTCGTCTGACTGCGTCATCACGATGGTTTGCATATCTTGTTTGTGGAATCTCTCTATCGAATGGACGGAGAGTCCCCGACCTTCTCTGCAGGACCCAGATATCATCAGGTTCTGGTGTTCTCTAAACATCAAGCTCCTTGGAGGGCCAGCACCATGACTTGATCAGGAGAAGATTATCAAAACAAACCATGGGTGGGGAAGGGAGGAGGGCTTAGAGGTGCTAACTATTGAGTATTTGGCAGGTGGGGGGTCATTATTAAACCTCAGTAGGTGGGTGGATTGAGGCTTGGTGGGAGGGGAGGGCGGTCATAATGAGTGCTCATTGACTTTCTCCTTAAAAATTTTTTAAAAACACCTTCACCTTCATTACCCATTTGAACAATAAAATTACATAATGTCAAACATTAATGAAATAAAATCCAAAATAAAGTCATAAAATGAATGAAGCAATAAAAAAGCAGTAAAAAGTGAAATCACGAATGAGATTTCTATTTCGATTATTTTATTTAAAAAAAAAAGGATAGAAATCATTTTATAGAAAAAATTTTTTAATAGAAATTCTTTTTGTTGATTTTTTTATTTATTTTATAGGACAAATAATTTTTCTAGAAATTCTTTACTTTTATTGAAAAAAGTATAGAATAATGCATAGAAAATTTTGACTTTTATAGAAAATTTGAATAGAAATGAATATAAATTTTTTTATTTTCATTTTATAGAAAAAATAGTTTTCTATCATTTATTTAAATTTTATAAAGAATATGGAAAAATATTTATTAAAAAAAACACATAATTTAGAGTATTCTGTTACCTCAGAGTTTTTTAACAGGGTAAATTCAAACCTCATTTTAGTCTGAAGAATCATATAATGACCTGTTTCTTAAGTAGAATATAAACACAGATGCAAACTATAAAACCCCTGACCATCACACCTATGCATCCTTATTGAACGTCCCATTACAGATTTATTTTCTCTTTGGTGTTATAATGTGTTCCACTTTTCTGGGAAGATTTTCTTGGATTAGCAATTATTCAGCTATGAGAGCTTTAGTGAGATCAGGCGCTGATAATGTGATGTCAAGAAGGCACCAGTTCCAGTTCATCCCAAAAGTGTTGAGTTCAGTCAGGGCTCTGTGCGGGACAATAAAGTTCTCCCAGTCGTTGTCTTCATGAAGTTGGTTTTGTGAATCTAGTGGTCACAGGAGTAGTGTTACACTGGATAAGGGTTTGGATCTTGGATGAAGTTCCAGTGAAGGGAAACTTCTGTAATGCTGAAGAATAAAGAGACGTTCTATGTAACTGAGTAGTGGGGAAGAGGTTGAGGAAGAACCACATACTGGGTGTTCAGGTGTCTGTATCTGACTGGTTCAGGACCAATGGAAGAACATGGTAGTGTATAAAACAAGCTCCAATATAAAAAAAAAAGCAGTTAACGTATGATTTTACTTTTTAGATTGAAACGTGATACATTTTTGATTAGTGCCTTAATTAGTCCATTTGGATGACCAAAAATTTTACCTTCTGTCTTCACTTTTAATAACTCAAGTAAATCTTCCATGAAGCTGTAGTTAATAATGAACTTTATTATCCAAGTTCTTTCACCTGGATCACCTCCAATGAATTTACAACAGTCAATCTGAGACCTCTCTTTCTCCAACTATACATGCTTATATATATATATATATAAAAGAATGAGGATTACCGGCAAGGAAATGTTGTTAAGTTGGGTATAACTTCAACAGCTCAGGTTTCACAAGGAGCTTGATGAGAACAAAGAATATTACATGATAAATATTGTTTTACACTGTAAGAAAAAAACAAACAAACAGAAAAACAATTATGTTAAAAACTCGCTGGTCTCGTAAATGTGACTGGTCTCATAAAGCGCTCTGAAGTATAAGGAAATGTTTTTATGGGTCGACAGACAGGATTGAGAGCTGTTAGTGGGCTGGTAGTTTCAGCAAACCTCTGAAGCTCGCAATGCTTTCTGCTTTCGACCTCTTCAGGATTTATGTGCAGGTAGGCAGTTCTGGAGGTGTCGTAAAAAAATGCTGTGGAGAATAAGCTAATACGTGCTGCACCGGCGCTACACGGAAGTTTGAGGAATCGGATTTGTAATGGTTTCAAAAAGCTGAAATTAGGGCAAAATGTTACCACAATCCACCAGAAACCATCAAGAAACTATCCAAAAGGAATTCTGAGAAAGTTCCACTTAAAAGAAAATACCTTCTGAAAAACAAACGCAACAACTACAAAAAAAACAAACAAAAAAAAGAGTAGGGTTGTGTATGCTCAAATATGAAACTAACAAACACGTCGAAAATTAAAAACGAATCAGTCTGGGAGAAATGGGAGGGGAGCGACACATTGTTTATCGATGGAGTCACGTCTCTCTTTTTCTTTCCAGTAGGGACCAGAGGTGCGCTCAAACACTCCATTCCCGCCATGAGTAAACACAGAAGCAAACAGTGAGGCTGGCTAAAATGGTGCCTGGTACAGCGCTGGTACAAATCACACACGAGGAAGAAAAAAAAGCACCTGATAACACCATAATTGGAGAGTGTCGAATGTGTATGTAATTTCTGCCCGAACAAAGACCTTGTCACGCTGTTGAAACTGTCATTGTGAGTCATTGTGTGTCTGTGTTCGCAAAACACTCTGCGAAAGGCGTGGTGTGTTTGCGAGTGTAGGTGCAAGTGTCGGGGCCACGGGAGACTTTGGGACTTTTCATACGGTCACTGAAGGACATGGGGAAAGAGGGCCGTATCGCAGCGGACATGTTTGTTGCGTCTGCACTTCAGTGGAGTGGGTCGAAGTCTTATCACGGCCGCAGTGAAATCATTTGTTCTGTGGACAAAAAGGTTTCGGGAAAAAAAAAAAAAAAAAAAACTGTGTGAAGCATGACAGCAATTTTCCATGGAAAAGTCAAAGGCGCTTAGTGTTAAAGGTAAACGCTTGGAAAAGCTCCACGGTCCTCATGTAGCAGTGTCAAGGAAGGCCATGTTTTAGACGGACCTCTCTGTAGATTTGGGGGCGGAGAAACCAGTGGTAAATATATAAATGCAAAAACGCTGAAATAGCTGAAATAGCTGTCAGAACTACAAATGAAGCAGAGCAAAAACCAACAGTCTAAAATAATTTGAAATCAAGTCATTATAAATGTAATTCATGTTTTTTTGTGGCCCTTAAAGCTCATTAAAAAAAGAATAATTTTAGGCATTATTTTATTGTTTTGCTGTATTTTTTAAATAAACATATATAGGGCTCATGATTGTGCAGTATAGAGTACCATATCCTTGTTTTCAGTACAAAATAGGCCATATGATACGCTAAATTTTAGTTTATTTTAACCAACTATACAAACATGACTGAGCAAAAAAAAAAAAAAGGTTACAACGGCAAAGAAATAGCACAGATACAAATTTTGAGAATTTTACATTTTTATAAAAATAACGATTACTTTTGTTCTACCCTATACAGGTATCATAGGTCATTGACCTTTGCTAGGTTGCAGGCATGTATCCGTGTCGCTTTGAGTTTTAACACAATAAAGTGATCATTGTGGGTAAAATATAAAATCAAGTGAAATAAATGTAATCTATTTATTTATTTACTTATTTTTATAAAAAGTTGTTTTTAAGTGAACAGTATGGAAAACAAATTACGCTGTAATGGTAGGCACGATCCGTGAAAATAAATGTGCACTTGTGGGAATCAGAAACGAAGAAACCGTGAAACAAATAGTAAGTAAGTAAATAGAAACATTTCTTCATTATTAAAGAGCAAATAAAATAAAGAGATATGACCAGTTCGATCGTTAAAATAAAATGTTAGAAAATTATACTTAATGATTTTTAGTATTTTCAAACACCATTTATTTATTTATTTATTTATTTATTGCTAATGACATGGCCTTGAAAAATAAATGTGATTTTTTTTTTACCCCACATTTTGTACACTTTTATTATTTTACGATACTTAACAAAAAAATCTATTATGATTTATGAAGATTCATCATTAGTAATCTATTGCAATTATTTGTAATACGTAAACACAAATGAGTAATTGTGTGATTTCATTTTGTTTTACCTCAGTGTGAGTGTGGAATGAAGTCAAAGCCAGTTATTAACGGTGTGATGAATAATTATTGCCATACAAAGGGCGTACATGCTATTAATTTTGCCTAAAGCTTAAAGCCTTGGTTTATTATTTACTTTTATTATTTGGCCTAATGTTCCATCAGTGTGTAAAGGTGTGTTGTTACGAAAGTGAGGAATGAAAGTCCAGACTTACAGAAAGCTTATGGGTGTTTAAAGTGTTAATATGAAAGAAACGGGTCATTATACAAACCTTAATTCCTTCTTCTAACTTTTTAAAATTATTTTTTTTATGAAATGACACTTGCTTGTCATTTGTCCATGATAAGGCCTGACAGACAGAAGCCGGTGTTCCCTCTTCTTAGAGATTAGCTCCCCCCCCGCCCCCCCCTAACACCAGTGTCAGACCTCCATCCTGTATAAGGCATTAAAATGACCTTGCATATTTGCAAAAACAGGCCTGTAGGCCTAACCCTGATATGCTTCCTCTGTTAGAGACAACACAGAGTCCTTCAGACTCGTCACGCTGCCTATCAGGACGTCTGCTTCTCTCCGTCTCTCTCTCCGAGTCTCCGAGTCTTGGCACCAGGTGACGTAGTGGGTGTTGGAGCTGATAGCGTGCGCTGTGGCTTTTAAACAGCTGATTCAGGGAAAAAGTAGCAGGATCTGGAGCGTAGAGGCTAACCTTCTCTTCTTAGACAAAACACAGGCCTGGGTGCAACAGGATGAAGGCTGAGTGGATGAAGCACAGAAAGAACAACAAGGGCTACAGAATAGGAAAGTTCTTTAGAAAGGTTTAGAAAGTGCTGGTGGTAGTGTAAATGAGGAAAACTCTTTAGTGGGAATGAATCGACAATTGTCATGAAGTCATCCGTGACAAGCCATTGTTTCTTTTTATTTGAAATGACCGCAACATCCCCTATTTCACATCTTTGCTCTTAATTTATTGCATTACATATAGACCGATTGGTTTAGAAACATCCCAGTGTGTGAATGATACACGATTTTCCAGAGGTGGAAAAATGGTCGTGGGCCAGTGCACGGCTAAATATAGCTGCCAATAGGTCCAGAGTACATGAAGCAGAAGGAGCCCGATGGCCATCTGAGCGAGCGCTAATGGGTTTTTAAACACTTGAATCTAATGACTGATGACTGAGGCTCTTATCTGTTATTCCAGCACATCTTCTGCAGGGGCTTTCACGAGCCCGACTGCCTCCAGGCCTCAGAGAACCGTGACTGCTCTCCCCCTATTCACTGCTAATGATGCCTCATAAACATGTAATAAACATTTAAGGCAGATCTGATAGAGATGGTGTGGCTGACATGCACTTTTGTTTTTTTTTTTCCTTTTAAGTTTATCATTGGTAATGGGGTTTGAGAAAATTATGTGTGTGCTGAAGCAACCCCAGATCATAACACTGCCTCCAGAGGCTTGTACAGTGGATGCTATGCATGATGGGTACATTGCTTCATCTGCTTCCCCATCTTACCCTGACTCGTCCATCACTCTGGAATAGGCTTAATCTGGACTCATCAGGTGACATGACCTTTTTTATTGCTTCAAAGTCAAGTCTTTATGCTCCCTAGCATCTCAAAGAATTTTGTCTGATGAGTGTCACTAACAAGTGTTTTTTTTTTATCAAGACACAGCTGTTTGGTTCCAATCCTGTGAGTTCTCATCACATTATGTGTGTGTGTTTACAGAAGTGCTCTTACTTTCAATATTAAGCAATATTAAACATAAACATTTAAAATATATATATATAATGTTTTGAACAGTTCTTAATCTAATTTCATTAATTTTTGTGATTTCTTTCATTTTGAAATGATTACCCTTTTGTGGCCAGACAGTATCTTAAATTATAGAATATTTAATATTTTGAGGTTACTATAAATCAGTTTTAAATGCCTTTAATTCTTTCAAGCTTGCTTTAAAATGTGTCTAGTAAATTATTTGCCTTCTTTTTCAGAATACTAAAGGCTTAAAGCTAAAATAAGAATCTCTCTTACCTAAAACAATTTTCTGTTAAAATGAATGAAAATTTCTAGAAGTATTGCTTTATTGCAATAAAAACAAAAATACTGCTTATAATTGACTACATTAAGCCATTTTTGTTTGATATGGCGTGATTTTTTAGTGCAAAAAATGGAAAAGAGTTATATTTGAGACCATGAGTGAGTCTATGTTCAACAGGTGACACACGTTTAATATTTAGAACAATCTAGTCTACGTTATATTTGTGATTTGTAGTTAGTAGGTGTGAGTTTACTAGGTGTCTCAGTCATGTACATAAGATGTGTATAGATTCAATCAAATTTAATCCACTACATAAATGTTGTAATATACCATTTTTCTTCCAAATTATTGTAAATAATTTTTTGTTCTTGATTTTGCTGAAATGTTCACATAGTTATAGAAGCAAATAATGTCCAGTTGTTCTGAAAAGCAGCCAAACCCATGACTGGGTGTGTCCCATGCTGCAGTGATCTGTGGGAAGGTTGTTAACATGCTCGCTATCAAAGGTCCCTCTCTCACAGGAACGCACACACACACAAAGGTTTCTTTTACACCTGTTCAGTTTAATCATCTACCATTTCCAACAGTCGTGTCCAGCCTCAGCCTCACTCTCCAACAGACTTTGCTGACTGTAATACTCATCCTGTAAAACAGCAGAGTAAACACAGCATGTCTGCTATAACGCAGAGAACTTGTCACACAAATACAGGAAATGACTCAATAGAGTTTAATAAAGTGTGTTTAATTGGTACAAATCAGTGTGGAGCTAACACAAACTGTCACTTCATACTTTGTTATACAAAGAATGGAGGGGGGAAAAATGCGTTCCAGATCTAAATCATTAATTAAAAATAGTAATAATAATAAACAGATAGACAGACAAAAAAGATTAATCACTTCTGATTTATTTCCCAATTTTTTACAGCAAGAAGAAATAAAAAAAGGCATACAATAACCTGGTTGCATAATTCTGTATACAATTTTTATTGAGGTATGTGGCTGTATTTAACCACTCACACTCAAACTTATGTTCAAACATTATTATAATACACATTACCAATTTAGTGATCTGATCAAGCAAAGATCAGCTGTTTTTGTAGGACTCTTTCAATATCATCTTAGGTTTCATCCTACTGTAATTCTCAAAGGGCTTCCAAAGCACCTACTATAACTCATTATTAAAAAACAGCAATTAGAAGAGGTGTATAAAGGAATTTCCAAAAAATTGCATGTACTATGAAACATTGAGAAGGCCATGGTCAACAAGCAGAGAAAAATGAGACATTGCTCTAAAATTGGAATTTTACAAACGGACAAGAAGAAAACTTATCAGGGAGTCTGCCTGTAGACGTACAGGAACATTAAAAGAGCTGCAGGAACATCCAGAAAAAAATTATCACTTCCTGAAAGAAAAAGCTCTTGTATTCTTCATATTGTTTTTGGTCATGTCTTGGCTATTTAAACAAACCAAAAAACTTTCAACTGAACCAAAATTACCCCAAAGCATGCAGATAAAATAAATTCATTATGGTCTGATGAGAGTAGAACCAGGTAGAACTTTCTACACTTGATTCTAAAATATGTGTGTGGTGCACAAAAAAGGCAGATATAATATAATTAAAA
>JAQQZT010000018.1:18885206-18895206 GCA_030068275.1 Clarias platycephalus | reverse complement strand
TGGACCCAGTGGGGAGTCGGCGCGCAGACACGCGGCCGCTGGCCTCCTACGCCGCCTTCGGTCACCCGGTGAGCTCGGACGAGGTGCCGCTGTTCGCGGATCTGGACCAGGCCGCTAAGCTGAGCGCGCACAAGACCGCTGGAATCGTGGTGGACCCAGGCGACATGTATTCGACGCTGGCCGCCTACGAGTCGCCGTCGGCTGCTTACATGCACTCCAGTCCAAACTCTCCGGTGTACGTGCCGACCTCGCGGGTCGGTCCGATGATTCCGAGTCTGCCTTACCTGCAGCCGAGCGCGGCGGCGTCGCAACCGAGCCACGCGGTCAGCAGTCACGCCGCCTGGTCACAGCCCGCGCCCGAGAGCCCGTCGTCCTACAGCACCGGGAGCCCACACGCCACCTCCACTCGCTTTCACTACTCGCCAAGCCCGCCCGTGAACAACGGCACGGCAAGGGACTCGACCTACCCGAGCGCGCTGAACGCCAGCGGCAGGGAGCAGTACCTGTCGCGGCCCCTGAGCGGCTCCTACAGCGGGCCGTACGCGCCCTACGTGGGAGCGCAGCTGCCCCAGATCCCCACCGCCTGGCCCGCTGGACCCTTCGATAACTCCATGCTGCATTCATTACAGAGCCGAGCGGCGCCGCTCTCCATCCGGCCCGGACCTACAGGTAAAAATACACACTCTCTCAAAGCGTGGTGTGTGTGTGTGTGTGTTTAGGTGTTTGGGTGTGAGTTTGCGCGCTCTAAAATCTAAATGATCCTATAAGATATTTTCCAGCATCTAAGGTGCATCCAAGAACATTATATATCTTTCAGAATAACTTCAACAGCACTAACAATCCAAACAAGAACCACAACAGTTTCCTTCAGATTTTTTTCTAGAGTTTAAGAGTTGTCGAATATAATATTTGGTAAGCAAATCTAAATAGAAGCTTGTATGGTGTACTTTTGTGCCTCAAAAATGTAAAAAGAAAAAAAACAGCACAACAATAAAAGCGACTATTTCGTAATTAATTAATTACTTGATTGATTTGATGTAACAAGGCGGGTGTGAAATTAAGCTCAATTAATGATCGTGCTTTAAATACTTTTGATACAACTGCCTTTTATGACTTCCGAATCTTTATTTTTAATAAGCTAGAATATGAGTTAAAAAATAAATGAAATGAATATAACAGGGATGAATGCACTAAAGATTTACGTTGACGCACTACAGCCTAATGTCGGGTTTTGTTTAAAACAAAATGTGTATTATGATTACAGGAAAACTACGGATTTACTGCAGGAATAATGTATGAGTGAAAATATAGTTTAAGTGGATAAGTTTTAGGTTTTTAGGTCAGAAATGGAAACGAACAACATATTTTAAAACATTGTGAATAATTATGTTTTTAATTTGAATAAACAATTACGACCAAAAACTTTTCAATAAGAAACATTAACGTATTGTATTGCTACTTCTATAAGCAACATTTGAAAAAGAATTTATTTACCCAGGTGAGTTATGTTTAAAATCTCTCAGAGGTGGTCAGAGACGGGGCAATCAATTAGAGCAGCGCCTGTTCATTTACGCCTCATTGACGTGCACGTGTCTCCTGTGTGTGTGTGTGTGTGTGTGTGTGTTAGACTTTCTCGAGGACGCGATGGAGAGTCGGGAGTGCGTGAACTGCGGCTCCATCTCCACCCCGCTGTGGAGACGCGACGGCACCGGGCACTTTCTCTGCAACGCCTGCGGCCTGTACAGCAAAATGAACGGCCTGAGCCGACCATTAATTAAACCCCAGAAGCGCATGGTGAGTCAGAGGCCTCAACTCACACTGCAACTCACACTGTAGCCCGGGTTGGTAGGGACTGGGAGAAAAACTCTAGAGTGACGCACATGAAAATACTGAGGACAATTATACTGAATGCGTATTAAAATGGTAAAACCGGGGTTCTCACACTGCGTGAAATCCACATACACCCTGAATACAGAGTCATGAGCTAAACAAATATAATTTTTTTTTTATTTATCAGCACGTAGACATATCGTGCACCTTTAGTGTGTATCTTTGATCTGGAAGAAAAAGGTGCTTATGGTGTACTTACTTTTACAATAATGTACAACTCACCAAGTAATGTACCTTAAATTATTAATCATAAAAAAAACACACACATAAACACAAAATACACTCCATTAAGGAAAAGTTCAGTTTGGTACCATTTCTTTTTGTGCATACTGGCTCTCACGCACTTTCTGGGAAGTCCTTAATAAATAAACACAGATTTCACACACACACACACACACACACACACACACACACACACACACACACACACACACACACACACACACACACACTCAGGACAGTAAAATTTTATGAACATAATTAAAGTGTATAAATATATTAAACTATAATTATTATAATTATTATAATTATTATTACAATATATAGTATACAAATATTTCTAAATTCCTAAACACATCACATTCGATCCAAAGTGATTTTATTGAACTTGTTTTTTAGTTAAAGTAACCCGAGTGGACTTTTTTTGTCGCAGAATTTATTTGCATTTATAGTTTGCGTTTTAGCTGGAAAACACATACATAGTATAATCTTCAGCTTCAAAGATACACAAGATGTACCATAGATGGTATCATTGCAGCAACAAGCAACAGTAATTTTGTTTATGAGAGAGTCCACTAGATCTGATTCTCAGCACAGATTGATACATGTAATTCAACTATGAAATGGCATTTTAGGGTCATTATTTTAATGCGTGCAAAAGTATTTTTAATTTTAATATAAATGTTTCTTTAGAAAAAAGGTATCTTAGCAGTACTTTTCCTGCCCCAAGGGCATGGAATCCTTGTAGAAGGTGCATGAGATCTGGCTAAAGTGATCCTTAAAATATTCCTTGCTCTTTAATGTGCACTATATAATGTGGACTATATATAGTCCTTCCTCTTTAATGTGCTCTATAATAATTAATATATATTTTGATGATAGGTGAATGCTGGCTTGTTCTGACTTCTACTTTACCAAAACTGAAAATTGGAGACCCCAATATGAGACTTTGAATCAATTTGTTCTGAGATGTCATTCAATAATTAAGTCGTTTTTTTTAACATTCATTTTCTTTATTATATTGTATTATATATATCTATTTTTTTTTTTAACCTTTAAGCCAGTGAATTTTGTGAAGCATTTCTTATCATTTCTGTGTCTTAAATTTTTTATTTTGTTACAGTGGTGGAAAAACCCAACCCATAAATGTTAAACTATTATTTATAATCATGTTTATCTAGTATCAATATTTATTATAAGCCGGGTGAACTTGAGTCTAATGTGTTCTGGCTTTCTGGTTTCAATAAATCAACTAAACTTTATTAAACACTTTGAAATCATGAGCAAAATATTTCAAAAGTTCAAAATATAATGTTTTTCTTTATTTCATTATTTTTCATACTCTTGAAGGAGTTTGTTGCTGAAAAATGTTAGGAAACATCTTTTCTAAATGCTATAAGAAAGGTTTAACCAACGATATTTCAGTCTTTTATTATTAAAAAGTTGAACATTTGAAGGGTTCAGAAACAAACAAAACAAAATTCAACAATACAGGTTTTGCTCCTTGCAAGCCAATCAGTTAGCAATCGGATATGCCAGCGTGATTAATGTTTCAAGTGTGATAAGAACATAATCACATTTGTTGAAAGTTGTTGAACGTTAACAGATGATTGATTTTATGTGTGTGCGTGTTTGTGAATGCAGTCATCTTCTAGGAGAGTCGGTCTTTCCTGTGCAAACTGCCAGACCAGTACCACGACCCTGTGGCGCAGAAACGCAGAGGGGGAACCGGTGTGCAACGCATGCGGACTCTACACTAAATTACACGGGGTGTGTAGGCCAGAAACATGACATCTACACAACAACACATGCCCTCTGACTTGATTTATGCATTTAATAACTGATAACAATCAGCTAAAAATTCTGCCCGTTTCAACAGGTACCGCGGCCACTGGCTATGAAGAAGGAAGGCATTCAGACGAGGAAAAGAAAACCGAAAAACTTGAACAAGACAAAGGGATCGTCTGGTCAGTGACAGGAAACACATCTCACTGTAAGACTCTATGTGTTTAGTTGCCTTTCTGTTATCTGACAGATTGTTTTTTTTTTTTTCAATCAGCAGGAAGCAGCTCTGTCCCTGTGACTCCAACATCATCATCATCTTCTGCCTCAGAAGAAAACTCAAAGAACAGTCCTCCATCTGCGCAGGTGGCCGTGACATCGGTGAGTTCAACAAATTCTAGCTTACCTCAACACCTTCAATTACATTTTCTAACATTTCTGACATAATTATTTGTTAGTGATTTAAAATAGATGTCTGATTATTTATAAATTTATTGATTTAAATTTCATTACATTTTATTCGTGTGATGAGGTGTAATTACTTAATGATAACCGAGTGTAAGACTAGGATTATAACTAATGTTTAATAATATCTAATATGTACTATATAATTATGTTATAATGGCATGTGAAAGGATTTTTATTTGTAAAAATAGTATTAAAATAAAAAATATCCTAAACGCATCCTAAAACCTAACTGATATGAAGCAAAAATGCATAAAAACATTTTGATGATATACAGTATTTACAATTTTATGTTATTTTTGCGAAAAATTATCACATGCACACTGGAAATAATGCACATTTTAATGTTAAATAAAGCCTATTAAACTAATAATAATATACAATTCTCTGTTAGGAAACTGTCTATATATTTTAGTCGGCACTGCATACAACTCATATTATAGTAATTCATATGAAATAGATATGCTCAAAATATCTGATTTTGTTTAGAGAAATGAGGTAAATATTTTAGTTGCCATGGTAACGCTCACTATGGATAAGACGGTCACAGTTTATAATAAATTAAATGTATAAAACTAGGGAAATGGAAAATTAAGAATGCTTTATTACACTCATGCAATTATAGTTTAAGTAAGATAATAAAAATAATGTTTATATACTGGACTTAAGTTACCGTGCCTTGTAGCTGGAAAAAAAAGCAAAATATGGTATAACTTTGGTTTGTTTTGTCCTTTAAAGGTTCTGTGTGCGTTCTACTAAGAAACCTGACAAAGGGCCTTTTACTGGTTAATTGTAATTTGGCAGTTCTATAAAATTAATTGCTATTTAAAATTTTAAAAAAATATTATAAATATAATAAATAAGAAAATTTAAATATACAGAAATAAGAAAATGGCATGATTCTTCTTCTTATTATATATTTTTTTAAATTTTGATTATAGGTGAATTCCTCCGCTATGGTGGGTCATATAGACGTTCCAGGCACCACAAGCTCCATCGTGAAGTACCCCGGCCAGGAGGGTCTGTACACTAACGTGGGATTAATGTCCACTGGTGACGTGGCAGCATCTGTACGAGGTGACACGTGGTGTCCCATGGCTCTGGCCTGACACTGACCTGTGTGGAATTAAAAAGCTCCTCATCGCTCTACTCTGCCTCTCCACCTTATCCCTGGCATTCATTTGTAAAATGGCTGCTTTCATCACGGGCCTGGAGTCGCCCTGAGAAAAAGAAAAACCTTGCTCATGCTCGTGACTTTTCTTCAGCTTTGGAGAGCTTGTGCAAAAAAAAATAAATAAATAAAAAATCCTTCTACTCCAATTTTTTTGGAAATACACTCTCTGGATGTTGATAATCAAGAATGCGAGTGCCGATCCACAACGTGCCTTTGGTACTGTTTTGTTTTTAAAAACCACACACTGCACTACAAGTGTCGGTCCGAGGAGTATGTGGATCAAAACTTGCTTGATTTTTTTCCCAGTTGGAGAAAATT
Organism: Clarias platycephalus; assembly: GCA_030068275.1. Taxonomy (NCBI): domain Eukaryota; kingdom Metazoa; phylum Chordata; class Actinopteri; order Siluriformes; family Clariidae; genus Clarias; species Clarias platycephalus. The sequence continues at coordinate 18,889,358 of JAQQZT010000018.1, read as the reverse complement.
TTAAATTGACTGGATTGGATCGATTGCGTCAGAAGAGAAATCATTTCCATCAGTTTTTCTTTTCTCAGTTTCACGGAAAGCGTTTTTCGTTTTTGAATGACAAAATTTTGAAATCGTTCAAACTGGAATCAAAGATTATACCAACCCCGCCCTCCCTCCCTCCTTCCCTCCCCCCGTCCTGAATGAATGAAATTGTATTTATAATGCCGGCTGTTGAAGATTAATGCTTATATTTGTCAAATAAAGATAAAGTCTGGTAGTGTAGGACCGAATCCTGGTTCCTTGTTTTTAAGTCTCGCTGTTTATGAGATTCATGTCTGCGTTTGCTGTTGGTGTATCTGATCCATCCTAATCTGCACAGGATCTTCTGTTATAAAAAAGGAAAAGAAAAAAAAAGAAGCTCTTATTCAATTGGACTGTAATTGTAAAGGTTTAATACAGGGTATCTGGTTGCTTTTTAGCTCCTTGTTTGATTCTTTCAAATCAAATCTAAAAAGTGTGATTTTTAGTGTTAAATGGTACTTTTACTTTTGTTGTGCTGATTACGGTGGACTGAAAGGATGAAAATTTCATACTTCATTTTCAATCATGAATACAAACAAAACAACTCGAGACAATATCTCTCAGAACAAACAAACAAACAGCACTCAGGAAATCTTTTCTGATGCTTTTTTTTGTTACAGACGTTTTTTTCCCTTGACATAAGACCTAACTACCTAACTTAACACATTGGTATGCAAATACTATAATATTTTTTATTTGAATTTATTTGTTTATTCTTTTCTTTTTTTTTCTTCTCACAATGAAATATACTTAAATATATTCATTACGAACTGATGTTTGGATTTTGGTTTGATCATTTAGAGTGATTTTTCTTGCTTCTCGTTGCTTATCATCCTGGCCGACAGATAAGCTGTTAGAATAATTCACGACCCGGGCGACTCTCTCGTGAGCGAGTCGTGTCCCAGATGGAGGCTCAAGAGCTTGAGAGTAGATACACGCTTATCCCTGAATGATTCATTTAGACGTGTCTGGACTTTAAGTAGAGTCTCTGGAGCACTAGGAGGACCTTTAGTGGAGAAGCCGAACTTCTCTCAGTGAAGTGGGAGAGCTTTTATTTTTTATGCCATGTGTAAGTGTGTGTGTGTGTGTGTGTGTGTGTGTGTGTCTGTGTATGTGTGTCTGAGAGAGGGTAATACAAGCAACATTTGACTACAATCCATACTTTTTTCTTTTTTTGATTCAATCTGTAGAGTTATTTATTTCTTTTAAAAAATGTGGTGTGTTTCTTCGCGGTGTTTTCTTATTTTATTTCATTTGGCATTAATGTATTTGTACATTTTACAGCTCTATTTGTTGAGGAGATCATTTCATTTGAAATGATCACATAAGGCTTCTACTTCTTCTACTTGTTTTCTCTTTCGAAATTACAAAGAAAAAAAAACGGCTGCAATGTTATTTTTTTCATCCTCAGCCCATTTGATTTGTCCTGATCGCACATGGAAGACATTTTGTACATTTCTTTTATGTCCTTTGTCGTGTGCTGAACAGACTTTTTCGAGCGAAGGCATGTTGTATTACTATTTGTAATCCAATCATTTTCCTGCGAATGTTGCAATTGCAGCAAGTTCATCCACACTGGACAAATAATAATAATAATAATTATTATAATAAAAAAGAAAAATCGCAGGAACTTCATTGATGACCTTCTGGTTCTTCTTTGTTGATTTTTCATTATGGAAATGTGACGGAATTTCAGATTCTGATGTTTAATTTGTTGGGCGCTTCTTCTTGGTTATCGTGCTGCCTGTAGATAAGAGATAAGCTGTTAAAATAATTCATGATCCACGTGACATGCTGTAACATCACGGCGTATCCTCGTACCTTAATGACAACTGGAAGCAGACATCAATCAAAAACAGTAATAATAATAATACGACAAAGTGTAGGGCTTTCTGAGCAGAATTTTAGGGAATTTTGATTTGAGCAATGAAGCGCCCCGAAGCAAACAACGTAATTTAAAAGGAAAAAAATAGTTCTCTCTTTTACTGAGTGCTGTTTTGACTTTTGAACTGTTTTATACACACACTTAATTACATAGTTATTTAGATTCATAAAGTACAGTCTTCTTCATATTATTATTATTATTATTATTATTATTATATAAAAATATATAATAATATTTATATTAGTAAAATTTCAAAGAAAATCAGTGACAAAAGGTCTGATAATAATATTTTCTAATAAATTATATAAAATGTATTATTATTATTATTGTCAATTTTAAAAAAGTCAAAATGTTTCCCGACTTTGATTTACAAGTTAGGTATGATTTGACATTTAGGTCACAAAAAATATCACACCATCTGAGAACTTGCAACACTCCAACTCTCTTGCTGTTGGCTTTAATTTAAATCGCAGTTTTTGTATTCAAACCCTTTATTTTTTTTTCTTCCGACAGCACCAGTTCTTCTGGATGCTCAACATTATTTAATCTGAATCATAAAATGTTCAATAAACAAGGTTTTATGTACTGAATTAAAAAACCGTAATCACCCATGGAAGGTTTATGGTAAGAAGTTTAACGTTAAGGAAGGAGTCTCCAGTGTCAGTAAGCCTTATGGGAAAGGAGAAAGTGAGTGATTATAGCTCTTTAAATGTTTAAATATACTGAACATCATAAGTAAATGAATAAATAAATAAAGCATTTCTGCGAATTTGCTGATGTGCAGGAAGAAAACACTTTAGATTCTGTGCTGTTATTTGAAATGAATCAACGTAACAGGAAGTCTGATTTCCTATCACAGCACCCCAGCACCCCAGCGCCCCCCCCCCCCCCTCATGTGTTTTATTTATTTATTTATTTTACTCCTTACAAAACTTCAAAAAAACTATCTTTAAAACAATTTTTTTATCTTTTTCTTTCCTTCAGGATTTTACGGCCTCCCTCTGATCTAAGGTTAGGAGTGTTATTGGTTGCCGTGAACTCTGGCTTATAAGTGCGCTGAACTTTGACCCGGGGGTTGCATTTTGATTTACGACTGATCAGCAAAGCAAAGTCTTTTGCTCTTGTGTGTGTGTGTGTGTGTGTGTGTGTGTGTGTGTGTGTGTGTGTGTGTGTGTGTGTGCTAGCTGAGCGCATTCTTGCAGATACAGTGTTGTGTTGAAATTCATTGTGTAAAGAGATTCTGAAGTGTGTATGCACGCTTGTATGTGTGTGTGTGTGTGTGTGTTTGTGGACCGATCATGATTCAGTGAACTATATCAGGAAGAAATTCCATTCATTGCTGTGTTGTCACCATTAAAAAACTCATATTTTGGTCAACTTTGATTAACTTGAGTATGTATCTAGATTGATTTCTCATTTTTGTTCACCATGGGTCAATCCCTGTCTCTGTTTGTTCAATTGCAACACCATCATAAGACCGGCCCAGACAAGCGTTTCCACAGAGTAAACACTCGCTGCCCTTTTGAACTGTGTATGCCCTCTACTTTTTCTCTCTCTCTGCAGAGAAGTACCAGCCACAACATAAACCTCAGGAACTCAGGAACACACGCCATCAATAACCGCTCTGGCACAAGCAGGCAGAACTCACTTACAGCGCTGTAACGTCACATCGTGTTCCAGCTCCCTGTTCGTGTCACCGCGCTGCTCTGGAGCTGAAGAAGATTTATCTCCAAGCATTAGGCTGCACGCTCGGCTTGTATGACATATTACTATGGGAGTTTATAGAGTGTTAGGATCAGCGAGGGATTTAGGCTAAAAGTTTTTCCCTGAAATATTTGCGAAAGCCGTTCGCCACGAACAACTGGTAGTAGGCCTACGAGCTTTCAGAATTTGTATCTTCAGCGTGCGCAAGTGCAGAGGTTGGCAGGCAAGAGTTCAACAAATCAGCGTGTTCTTTATAAATAAACATTAGACCTTGTGCGGAGAGGAAATGGTCTCTGCAGCAAGTGTGTTCGTACATGCACCAAATCTCAATCAAATTCAAATATTCTTGAAAAAAGATCCCCCCCCAAAAAACAGTTTCCCCATTTCTAACAACAACAACAAAATGTATACTTGGTGTACATCCTGATTTCACACACACACACACACACACACACACACACACACACACACACACACACACACACACACACACACACACA
>JAQQZT010000018.1:18862659-18885106 GCA_030068275.1 Clarias platycephalus | reverse complement strand
ACACACACACACACACACACACACACACACACACACACACACACACACACACACACACACACACACACACATTTTTTTCCCATCATGTTTTCCAGGACGATTATCTGCGTCTGACCCCGGAGCTGAGGACGTGAGTTTTCAGAGCAGGAATTTCTTCTTGTGTTTAAAGCAACACATATTTATGGAAACATGCACGCCAGGTTCGAATGAGACAAATTACAAACCACGCTTTGAATATTTAAGGCTGGCAAAATGAAAGAACAAATATTTATTTTGCTGGAAATTTATGGTTGGCACAAGACAGCGCCTGTATCCTGGGAGAACCCGGTGTCGTATACAAACACATGTTCTTCTTCATGGTTTATTACACAGGCTCATGGCGTTCCATTCTGCTGGAAGTACAAGCCCAATCGAAATTACCTAAAAAAAAAAAAAAAAGAGAGAAATAAATAAATAAATTAATTAATTAATTAAGAGAACACTTGGTTGACTTGTACCGTTTATACACCAAATATATATACGAGGGACCAAACCGGGACCGGATTGTTCACTTAAATTACATTATATATATATTATAAATTATTTCAGCTGTATAACATAGTATATGAAAGGAATAAAGTACTCAGGGTACTTTGTTATAGGACAATAATCAGCGACAGGGTCCTGGCACAGGGGTTACTCCGTGGCGAAAGTGTCAGTATCATATTATCAGTGTAATAAATATTACTTACAATATATTATAAAATCATGTAGAAAATGGAAAAAAATCATGTTGTCACTCATTATAGCACATAGAAAATAAATTTCCTCACCAGCCTTCCTTTTTCTTTAAATTTAGTCATTTACAATCACAACCCTGACCAGGCAGTTACTAAAGACACTGTACATGTTCATATCAGAAAACATGCTCTTCATTTGTTCCATGATCGTCATAGTGAGACGCTTTTTTCCCTCTAAAGTAATCAAAGCCCTGGTTAAAGTGAAACATTCTGGGGAAAACATGGATAAGTCCGTTCTGAGAGCTCGTTCGTAAGTCAAATTTGTTCGTAAGTCCAATAAACATTGTATAGGTACTAGGATACTAACACAATCGGCTACAAAACTATATAACACAGTATAAAACTAACATGTTCCATGATCGTGTCCTTGTTCTTTAGAATCCTGCCGATGGTTGAAGAATTCATGTTAAAAGAACCAGCGATGTCTGCCATTGTTTCACCTTGCTACATTCTCTTAATTTTATCTCCATGGTTATTGCTCTGGGATTCTTAGCAGTACCAGCTTTATCACCGCTGCTTGACATCCTGAACATGCACGAACACATGTTTGTATCTTCGAAATTTCATAACTTGAAAGTTCATATGTAGGGGGATTACCGATTCATTAACTGTTTGTTTGGTGTTTATATTCATAATCAGAATCAGGAATTTGTACTGATTTGGTTTTGAAGCAGGCCAGAAAATCAAACTCTATTTGCTGAGGGGTGTATCTGTGTGTGAAGGTGCGGAGCATTAAAGGGGCAGAGCATAAAAAATACTCAAAGTTTTTTATTTATTAATTAACTCCTGCAACTGAGTCAAGTCAGAACTAAATTGCTTTCCCATTAAATAATGCATGATTCCACTCACTTTACTTGTAAAGTTTTGATGATTGAATGCACAAATGATTCCCCAGCCGTAAGGTTGCAGGGCATCTTCAATGCTGGTTCTAGCAGGGAGGTTTGCGTCAGGAAGGGAATCCTACATTAAATGTTGTGCCAAGATAAATGTGTGGATCAGATTTTCTGCTGTTGCAACCGCCTGGTGGAAGCAGCTAAAAGAACAACAACACATGTGCAAATAACTGCCACATAACATTCACTAAACACTCCTTACATACATCTCAATGGGCCAAATTGTGCAAATGTAAAATCGTCTTCACGGCTACTGTATGTTTGAATTGTACGAGATCAAAAAGCCTTTCAAGGAGATCAACGTCACATTCCCATCTCGGTTGAAAGTCCACGTATCAGTCAGGGTAAACAGTACAACAACCCAAGGACTGACTGTGCCTAAGCTGGACGCCCCAGGCTGCGCAACTGCTCCCCAGGAGGGTTCTCCACCTGATCTCAGTTCAGTCTTCTCTAAAAATGCCAGCGGATTTGATAAGATCAGAGCCATTTGTGGTTTCCTAGAAAGATTTAGCTCCCTTTCCACCAAAATGTTTCTAAAATAAACACACTTCACATATTCCTATTTGATAATATATACACTAGCTGCTAGAACCCTGATCTACAACACATTCTCTAGCTGCTGCTCCATTTATAATAAGACCATCAAATCAATTTATAGTGTATAACTTGAGAAATATTACAACCACAAAGAGATTTTGAGATATTGTCTCAAATTTTATTAGTGTTATGGATGTGATGTTAAACAGGAAAATGATTATGAAGGAGTAGAGGCTTTCTACTAAATCTGTGTTTTTTTAAAGATACTAGAACCATTAACTGTTGTACCATAATAGAAATTCAAATAAACACAAAAAGTGTAGATTTGAAAATGTTTGCTGGAATAAATAGTTTGAGATAAACTGGTGTTATGTATGTGACGTGTCTGAATCAGTCCTCCACAAACTATATGTAGATATACTAGCATAAGTCCCCGACAGGAAAAGAGTATAAATAGTTAAAAGGTTAAAGTTAAAAATAAGCTGATTAGCTTACTTCAGCCCACGTACATGTCTGTCTGTCTTTCTGTACTGCTGAACTCTTTGTCTAACTTATTAATACAAAAAAAATCACATTTTGTAACATTGAATATCTTATGCCTTGTTTACACTAAGTTGTACTTCTTTCATCGTCAGCCAAATACACTCCCTGTTCGGTAACCGGAGAGAGAATCACAGATGAGAAATGGAAAAAGTAGATCGGATAAAAGATGAAGTTTTGTGTTAAAACGACTCCATCATGTTAAAATTCACATAAACCACTTCAGCGCTCTTATTTCAGTGAAAGTGAAAATATGAACTAATTAATCAATAAAGTATATAAAGTTTAATATCCTTTCTAATTAATATCTATTGGTGCGGGTGTTTGTTTACATTGAGCAAGTAATTTTAAGATTATTTTAAAGTAGATTATTTAATCGGCGGCACAGTGATGTTAACGCTGTCGCCTTGCACCACCAGGGTCCGGGTTCAATTCCCGTCTCTGTGTGCATGGAATTTGCAATGTTGTTTGGTGGGTTTCCTCCGGGTACTCCGGTTTCCTCTCACAGTCCAAAGACATGTAGGTTAGGTTGATTGCCATTCCCAAATTGCCTGTAGAATGTGAGTGTGTGTGACCTGCGATGGATTGGCACCCTGTCCAGGGTGTACCCTGCCTCGTGCCCTAAGTCTCCTGTGATAGGCTCCAGGTCCCCGTGACCCTGGATACAGGATAAAGTGGTATAGAAGGTGAGTGAGAGACTATTTTATCCGACACATAACTGTTCATAGCATCGCTTTTACTCGACATTATGATTTTACGTGCAGGTTAGAGATCTAAGCAAAAGTTTCATAAAATTCTGTCTAGACAGTTTTGCATGACGTCGTGACATAAAGTGGCTGGACAGACATACATACATACAGATATACAGACAGAAATTATTCTGAGACTGGTTTCTGGTCCTCCAATGTATGAATCGTTAAGACATCAATGAAAAAGCGAGTTCTTACCAATGTACAGACAAAAACCTTCCTTATGAAATAGTAATTCTACATTTTAAAAAAATAGCTATGTAATTATCAAATCAGCGAATGATTGCTATTTTTTTTTCTGGTCCTTTGCTCTCTTATTTTTCCTCTCTTTTCCTTTGTAGTTTTCATAATTGTTGTGCCTCTTTGTGCTTTTTGGATCTAAGTGTTAGATTTTACTGTTTAATTTACAAGTTTAGGGTTAGCCAGTAGAAGCAGATGTAATTGCTCTGAAGAAAACCAAGAACTTAAACCATTTCAAATACTTGCAAGAGATTTTTGTCCTACTCAAATGTCAAGTACATATTGCTTAGTGATTTTTGGGAATCCCATCGGTATAATGGAACTAAATACAATGGCCACCACTGGCCTCCACGGTCCCTAGTTGGACTACAGATGTTCCTAGATGGATGGATGTATTCAGTACAAGCAAACCTTTAACTTATTCTACCTTCCATCTTACCATTCAATTTAAATAAGGCAGCATTGATTTACTGTTAATGAAAAACTATTCTTTAGAACTGTCGTCGTGGCACAGTAAAGGAAGTACACTAAAGTTATGTGATTGACAGACATCATGTTGACATTTCCATGGAAATCAGGGAAATCTTTTCCATGGAAAGATCATTTTTAAGCGTAAATGTGTAAGAGTGAATGTGAAAGTGTAAGAACTTCAAGAGAGCAGGTTTTTTTCCACTAAAAATCCACACACTCTCCACTACAGACTCTTGGGTAGATCGTTGAATAGTAGGGAGAAAACATGGAGGTGTTTGGTGAGGAATTGTCCCTGGTGAAGAAAGTAAGAGATGGAAATTTATACAAAGATGCCACTTCAGACATCATCTTTCTCCCGAACCTCCAACTCAATTTAGTTGCTTTTGGAGAGTCGGTCACTAGGAATGATACACTCTTTATATTCTGGATCCATATGTAAAGATTTATTGTTGGATGCTGCCTGAACCCAGGTAGTCTAATCTGACTAGCTGAGGAGTTGGAACAAAGCTTCCCACCACGCTGGAGTTAAATCAGGGCTTAAATGTGTTGATAACAGATATCTAAATGATAGAATATGTTGGAAATATGAAATTTCTTCCACACGCAAGAGTAATTTAATGCTCCCATGAGCCTTGTTGAACTTTGCAAACTACTCAGCAGCAGTGTCCAGAACCTCCTCAGTTTAAGAACATTTGTCTCACTTGTCAAGTCAGCTGAGTCATCCCTAAAAATTCCAATCTCTGGATCCCGGGATAAGGGCATGGAGGCTCATGAGTAGACTCTTCAGTCAGAATGTCAATGAATAGAAATGGAGAAAAGCTGGTGTCAGACCAAGGAGTCATCATGGAAGTCAATGCATTGTGTTCCTCGTCATTCATGTTCTTTTGTTTGTTTTTTTTAGTTCCTGTCCCCATGTTATTGGTTTGTTTCTCCCTCTCTCTAATTTGTGTGTACTGGTTAAAACTCTCACTCATTTTTGTGTTTACAATTATAGAATCTCCTTGTTCATTCCTGCCTGCTTGTGGATTGACCCTCACTATGGACTACGATGATGACTCTTGGATGACGACTCAAAGTAAACACACGTAATGCTGGTTGGACATCTTCCTGCAGCCCACAGCAGACGCCAGTTTTATCTACAGCTCATAGTCCAGAGCTGACCTTTTCCCCTGAATATATTTCATTGCATTGCGGTGTAGTTAAAGAGAGGTTATGTAAAAATACAGACAAAAATAAGGCATTTGGCATCTGGTTCCATCCTAAAAGTGAAAAGAGAGGGAAAAAACTAAGGTTTGAGCATCACTTATTTTTCTCACAAATTAATATAAGCAGAAAAAGTTTTGGCTAAAACCAGATAAATCTTCTTAGCTATTTGCCAGAATTCATTAGATACCTAATAAATGACCTCACTGTATGTATATTTACACATTCAGTAACTATGTACAGTATGTAAAAGTTTATCTATGTTAAAATATGTTATGTGTCAGTTTTGTTTATTGATGCTACCAGACAAATCCATCTGTCTCCTTCCATATCCTTGGACTCTTTTTTTTCTTCTTCTTTGACGTCTTTTTCTTGGTGTTGTCTGACAGATCGCAAAACAACTAGGTGTATACTACTGGCTGCTGTATCGGACAATGTAGATGGACAACTGCACGCAGGGCCAGAACAATATTAATAATGTGAAAGCTGGCCATTGGAGGCATGGGCATGGGGGAGCAATTATATACGGGATACACAAAACGACGCATCCATGCTTAGAAAGCACCCTGAGTCTAAATGGCCTCGAGGCTCAAGGGCAAAGATTTTACATAAACATTCATGAATTAGAAAAATTAGTTTTTTTTTAAAATAAGAATGACTTATTTTCAAACTTTTTGCACAATATGAACATTTATTTTTATAAACTCTCAATTGAAACAAAAATCATATTTACTGAGCCCAAGTACAAGTACACGCCCAAGTACACGCCCATGATCTTAGACACCTTCAAATCAATGTAAAAACACCATCCTAAAATCACGACTGAACCTACAGCCCTGCACCCCTCTACATTACACTATACATTTCTCTTTATGTACTGTTGTAGAGAAAGTAGTGTTTGGTGTCTATGATTGCTTTACATTCTATTAACATGTGGATTCAAACAGCACTGTCCAGTGTTACTCATAAACACTATAAATCCCGTGAACATCCAGGAGAATTGTGCAAAAAAAAGAGTGCACACTTTTTCCACAGAGCCCTAGGGAAAAATTGAGGTTCCATGCTAGCATTAGAGATACACTAAATGAGCTAAATGTGAAACAGATGTGACCTGACAGTAATATGTGGGAGATGTATATATCGCAGATGTATCTAAGCAAAGTGGGTGACTTCAGATGAGTTTTGCAAATCAAGCCATCAGTTAGAATCAGTGCTACTACTCAAATGAGAAAGCGCAGAGACATCGCCGTCGGTGCTGTCGAGCTCAGCTTCGTCCCACTTTATAAGAACGCTGCCGTCCGTCCGTCAATCACACAACCCAGGTTTAGTAATATACGGTTCATTTAGGAAAAAAATATACAGTGTTTACAGAAACATTCTTTCTACATTTTTCATGTTTTTTATTTCTATGTGTGATCGTTACATAATTTATTTATAGTCACATGAATGTTTTCCATGATCAGTATATTTTCACAAGTGACTTTTACAGTAATTATTTTCACATTTTTAAAGCAACTTTTTTTTTAACACAATTAAATTTCCAGATGTGTTTTTGTTTTACCAGATTCTCCCACAATGTTTTTTATTATAATTAATTGATTTTTACATGTGATTCTTACGCAAAACTTTTATGTTCGAAAAACATTTTTTTAAACAAATTTTCCCTATAGTTGTTCACAGTTCTTTTTGTATATGTATATTTTTCTATTGTTTAATTACTATAATGCATATATCCTATGTAATATAGGATATTCACATGTGATTTTACAATCTAAGTTTTAATATGCTACTTGTATGTAATAATTTTTTTTATATTTTGTATTAACATGAATTCAATTATTAATAGTTCTTAATAACAACAAAAATAATTATTAAACAATCCATTTAATTTCAAAGATTTCAATTATTTCTTGGACAATTTTTAGCTTTCAACACATTTTCAGCTGTGATTTTAATAAAAAATAAATTTAGTCTAAAACTATCATGGCTCATGTCTTGTTTTTCATTAACTCATTAAATGTAATAGTTTTGATGCCTTATTTTCATTCTAAGTATCCACATGATGCATGAGGTTTCATTTTTCACATAAATGTTACTTGAGTTCACATTTCCAGGTGACTCATAAAATCACGTGTGTAAAACATATCATTGAGATTTTTATGTCAAAGTGGGATTTAAGATATAATGAGGCTGTTACAAAGTGACCCGATTGCCTAATAAAGACTTGCAAAATATGTTGTAAAATTGTAGAGTTTAAGAGAGTCATGACGTATGAACGAGCGAGAGCAGAGGAGCTGGGTTGCAGGACAGGATTGTGGTGTACATTCGGAAAATAAGGAAGGGCAAAAGTCCATGTCCTCACTCTGTGAAAGCCGGAAGAGCCAGCATTCGTCACAACTGACAACTGGCTCCATCGTGGGCTTAAGGAATGATACGGAGTACGTGACATCCACGTTACTAACAGCTCTGTTTTCCTTTTTCCGAAGACTTTGACTGTAGTGCATTTCTGTGTGTTTTCTGAGCGCTAACCCTGAGGAAAAGTTCAAACGCCGAGGAGGAAGAGAACTCCCCTCAGCGCTGATAAGTTCCACTAACAAAAACAGAAGTTCTTTCAGTGTCCAGGTGAGGATAATAAATGAGGACGGGAACAAGACAGTCAGTTTTTTCGAAAACTCATTATCAGTGTGCTGTCGCAAAAAGTCAGCCGGACGGAATTTTCCACCGCTTCTGTCCTTGGAGGTCGGTTTTATTGAGCGAACCCAGGATCAGATAGTACCTGAGCAACTGTATTTCATCACTAAAAGGAACGTTCAAGTCAAACCAGGACTTTTGAGAGTTATGAGAGTAAAAACTAATTTATTTCTCTATAAAAATCGCCTGCTACACTAATGCACTTATCCTTCTTTAAAACAGCCTTCTTTAAAATGTTTACACCATTTAAAAGCTTTACTGTGCTTGAAGTCTTCTGTACGCCTTCTCACGCCTTCATTCATGAGAAATTTCAAGCAAAGTCCCGGTTTCACTTGAACATCCCTCTTATCCTTAAGAATTAGTTTATTGTAATTGAAAGTGAATATTTCTACTCTTGCTTGACTATACAGTGGAACCTTGGCTAACGAGCATAATTCCTTCTGGAAGCGGGCTCATATTTCAAAACACTTGTAAACCAAATCGAATTTTCCCATAAGAAATAATGGAAACTAAAATTTTTCGTTCCACAGTCCAAATAAAAAATACATAAAAATAATTAACACAAAATATAAAGTAAAAATAAAACAAAAAGGGTAGTGCTTCTGTGTAGAGCAGAGAGAAAGAGTGTGTGTGTGTGTGTGTGTGTCTGTGAAGGCAAAAGTAGGAGGGGTCTGTGTGTGTGTGTGTGTGTGTGGCACGGTGTCCAATGACGCGCGTGCACACAGACACACAGAGCAGGTTGAGTCTTGAGCAGAGAGAGAAAATGGATCTTTAACCTCTCTAAAGAGACTTGCTTTTGCTTTACATGCGCGCTGTACACACAAACGCATACAGACACAAAATAAAATATGTTTTACACGCACACACGTGGTCACAGTGTTATACTAAACAGTACACGTGTGCAGGGATGTTGATTATACCAGTAAGAGACGAGCACTAAGACCCAGCAGGGGAGACGATTACCCACAATTCCGCAGCGCAAGAGATAGAAAAACATTGGCTCAGCTGTGCTCACGTGACGCTCGGCATCAAAACAAGACGCGCATGCGTGATACATGATACTCGGTACTCGTAAGCCAAGCCTTGTTCGTTTTCCAAGTTAAAATGTATAAAAAATCTTTGCTCGCAAACCGCGTTACTCGTAATCCGAGGTTCCACTGTATTTCAAAGGAAATCAACCGGTTTAGCACTCAGTAAGTTTCAGAGAGAAATGTAAAAAATAAATTCAATAACCATATCAATTTATCATCAGTTATGACCATAATTATCACTTACGAAGCTCTACCTCAAAAACATGTCTGCAGATGATGAAATCAACATAAACCTTTTTTTTTTTCTTTTTTTCGCTAATTTGCATCAACTTGTTCTATTTAACTAACAGCAGGCCTGCTTTTGATTTTGCTTTGCTTTTACTAAATGTTTTAATAAAATGGGATAAAATTGGAGGTTTGCATCAGGAAGGGCTTCTGGTGTAAAACCTGTGCCAAGTTGTTGTGTGGATTCGGATGGTCCGCGATGGCGACCCCTTGATGAGGGAGCAACTGAAAGACCAACCTAGAATTGATATTAATTCCCATTTCCCAAGAGCCAAATTTAAATACTCATTGTTTTTAAATGCTACTAAATACTATACAGCTCATCCTGTAGATTGCTGTGTGAGGCCTGAATCAAAATAATATTTTTTAAAAAGTAGTTTTAGATAAGTAGAAAAAGTGCTTTTTACATAACTTAAAAAAAGAATCATAAGTAAAGTTCTTACATTTCACTACTACTTATTTCACTATCACTTTCACCGAACTATAAATTCTCACTACTTTTTCCACCCCTGAGTGAACCCACATGTGTTTGAAACTCCAGTCCAGCAAGTGTCTTAATAATCTTTCTATTTTTTCCTCGACACAGATAAGTCGTGCATGTTAGCATTCCTAACATTCCCAGTTCCCTCAGGTACGTCCCATGCAGAAACACTGCTGAATAACACTGCGACTGCAAAGCAGAGATGATTCAGCTGTATGAGCGACGCCCTCACCCCTCAACAATATTTTCTTTATGAAGGTAGTTTTCGTTGCAGTGTCCTGATGATTCGGTTTGCACTCTGACTCACTATTTCACTAGCATACTTTCCAGTTGATGCAAATCGTTCTCTGAAATGCAAATAATAATCCAAGCTTCCTTTTGCATTATACTGCAATTATAACTACAGTACTGTGTCTTAAGGCCATGCTGAATTATTATTTTTTTAAATTAGATAATAAGTACGGTGATCTATTGCAACCTGTGCAAACGTACATGTAAATACAGTGCACTGTATAACACAAAGGGAGTTTGTATAATTTTAACAAGCTTTAAAGTCAATATTTGGTATGACCACTATCATTCTTCAACATGGCTTGATTTGTCTTAAGAACACAGAGTAGCCAAAAAGTATTAAGTAGGGCTTAACAATTTTAACGTGTTAATGCATGTGATTTAATATAGACATTTTAACGCAACACTATTTTTTAACACAAATGAATCATATGACCAAGTTTGACCCAAATGGTTTGCAGCATGGTGTAATAATGGCATGTTTAACACGGATAATAAGTTGGCTGAGGAATCAACCGGTGTAAGTATCAAAAGTTGTGTGCTCGAGCTACTTTCAAGGGGAACTATTTTAACCAGAATACATTAACTGTAAGATGTGAGAGTGGTGGCTCATGTGGCTAAGGCTGTAGGTTGTTGGTTTTCGGTGGGTTGCTACAGTACACCCCATACTACTCACCCACTGAAAGCAGTGCCCATCCCATGCAAGAGATTTTAATGCAACATTTGTTAAATATTAATGCTTGAGATAACTGCATAATCTGTTTCCTCTAACCAGTTTGTCATGCATGTCTTTATTCTAACACTGCACATTTGTAATATAAGTAAATCTGAGTATTTAAAAATTGTGATTAATCATAATTAATCGGCGATTAACTAGATTAAAACCTTTAGCTGATGTCATTAATAGTTCTGACTGAAATGTTGTGCTAATTAAAAATATACTCTTAGTTAATAGGTGAAGCAAATACAATATAAGGCAGGACTTTTACTTTCTGAAGCAGCGGTGTCCACGTCTGCACAAATATGGATAAACCAGGAAATTCTCAACTGAATTGTGAACTTCTGTGGCACATGATCTTCAGGAAGCAATCAAACACACATGGATTAAGTGAGCGAGAGCAGAGTGCCGAGTTCAACCGATCAGTAAAGTTCACTGCCATATGCTGGACTGGTCCATTCAAAATTCAAATCCAAGCCCTACATTTTCCTACATACTGTATGCATGTCTTTTAAAAATGACATGTTTATCTTATGATATGTCTTTCATTAGTTGTAATTGCTACTGATTGTGTTCATGGTTGAGATTTGCATCTCTCACATTCAGAGGACAAGAACTTCACTTCTGTAGTCATAACTTTCCAAATTTTGTGTTTTAAAACATGAAAAACTTGGTAAGGTCCATGCTGCAGAAATGCGTCGTCCTTGATAAATCACAAAATTTAATTAATACCGCATCAGTCAAAATGTCATGGAGCTTTTTCTCAAGGTTGCTTTTATATTTTTCAATATTAAAGAAGCATGTAGGAGATGAAGTCCTTTGCAATAATATCACATTTTATTTTCTGTGCTCTTTGAAACGTAGTCCTTAATCAGCATTAAAAATGTAAACATATCATTATGATTTTTACAGAGAATTGCCTATTTTGTCATGTTTCTCAGTACACTGATTCTATTTTTAAGAGCAGTTTGGTAGACATCAACATTAATACATTCTTGTTTTGTTTAGTCGTTGTATGAGAGGTGTTCAAGTCAAACCGGGACTTGTGATGAAATTCCTCATGAATGAAGGTGTAAACTGACATTTACATAAGACTTCTAGTCCAGTACGTTGATGAGACTCTTAGTCACAATAAAGAAGCCTGTCTATGAATGTTGATCCCGGCCTCGGAGCACGCTGCAGTCGCTCCCATGAACATTCAGCAAGTGGAACATCTGATACTTAAGAATCAACAGATAACTTGTCGCCAACTTGCGGGAGAGACGCAGCTGTGTGTGTGTGAACTGTGCACACAATCATTCACCAACACCGCTTGTACATTACAGGGACTCGACTGAGAGTTATCGCCACATCCCTGTACAGTCCTGACCTCGCTTGGACCATTTCCACATCATACTTCCAAGGAGTTCCTGGGAGGCCAGCGTCTCAGAGGTGAAGCAAGCAGTTCAGCATACTGAGAAAACTTTCTACCTTGATGGTGTCTAAGCACTAGTGAAACACTGGGGTAAGTGCATTAGTGTAGCAAAGGGATTATATAGTGAAATAAAGGGAGTTTTTATTCTCATATAATTGTGTCCTGTTATTTTGCAAATCAAAAGTCCTGGTTTGACGTCAACACCCTTCGTAAATTCCAGAATTAGGATTTATTCTTATTATAATAACTTTTTCTTATATTAACATATAATTCATTACACAAAAGTTATGTGTTGAGAGTGAAAAATATATGCAAAACCAATATTAAAAAAAAAAAATTCTACATTCTAAATGTCTACTTTTCAAATGTAATTGAGTTGCAGTTTCACCTTTTATACCCCCTAAGCACTTGGTGGTTACCCTAAAACATGGTAAATACATAAAGAAAAAGAAAAAAGAAACTTTAAAACTTGCATAAAGACAAGAGGTCCCAATAAAGGTCTTTGAGGCATTCAAAGCTAGTGCGTATGAATAATATGGAAACTGTATTTGGAGTTACACGTATGTTCATGATCACGTATGATTACTTCTTTTACTTCAGTTTCAATCATCCAAGTTACAATCATCCTTACAAGTTTGCGTACTTAATATAATTTCATATTAGTCGTCGTACTCAAGTGCTATAGGTGGCGCTGTTACAATTTCATGATAATTTTCACAGCTACACTCGTCATCTAGTGATCCATTTTGGATTTAATCGGATTGAGTAACGCACTCCAAACACGCAGAGTGAATCCACTATATGACATTTGTTTTACGCAGCAGTTACATCATAGTGTTTGGGTTAGCCTTATCCATGAGAAGTAAGCTGAGGCCTGAACACACTGGTCCACGGATCTGATCGAGACCTTTAACTTGAATGAACTGAAAGATCCAGAATTCAACTAGTCTCATTCATAATCCTGTGCAGAAACACATGATCTTCACTTCTCATTATGTCACTCGTATTTATGTCGGCTTTGACAGAAAAAAAATGGATGTCAGTAATATTCTGCATTCTCTAGAGAGACAAACTGCTAAGACACCATGATACATTTGTTTTGCTTTGGACAGCCAGGTTACTGTTCAAGGTGTGTTTGTCTACATTGTGCAGAATCCAACCATTAGCTTCAGAGTTTCATTTTCTCCCTACCGTCATTATTTAAAAAAAAAAAAACCCGTCTGCGAGCCGCCTCACTAAATCACCAAGTTCATTTAAGTTTTTTTTTTCTTTTTTTTCTTTCTCCAACTGCTCCAGACGTAATCCAAGTTTGCACAGGGGTTCAGAGCAAGGTCACCTCTATCTCTCCTCTCCCACTAGCTCAACAGTCAGCCCGCGTCCAAGAGGCTCGGAGCTGAGTTCAACAGATCGGTCTATGGGAAACTGTGCTCACCGCCAAATGCAATACTTTCCGGCGTATTTCTGTCAGAGCTAAGGCCTTTTAAAAACAATACAATTTCTGAACTCGTAAGAACCCCATTTGAATCAATTACCTTCATGTCAACAAGCCAAATTCTGAACATGCTTTACATGGAGGAAAGGTTGCTGTCATGTGCAAGCTATTGTGCAAGACTGCATTATCTATGAATGGCTCATTTTTGATACATAAAACACTATTAGGACGCCCTTCCTGCATTCCCAAAATTTGTTTGCAGTATGTCATGTGTTATATTCTGTTTCATCTTGCACTTTACATTAGTTTAGATGGGAAGCATTTTAGGATTCGGAAAAATTCTAAAATCATCCGGATTCGGTTTAATCAACTGGATGACACACTCGTGCATTTCTTCGAAGATTCAAAAGATTCAGAACCTAATTATAAACACCAACGATATTATTCTCCATTTCTTAAAAATACATTTTTAAGATTATTAGGTCTAGACGTACTTTGATTGCAGACAATTCGGTCTTTTCGAATGAGTCACTAAAAGTCAACAGAGCAGTATCGGTCCCTGCCACGCAGTGAATTGCTCTGTTTGTCCTGTTACTTTCAAACCACAAAATTCTCCATAAAGATATTATGTACAGTAGGTTAATGTTATACGGTATCGTTTATCTGGTAACGGTTTTAGACTTCTGTAGGTGCTGAAAAATTGTTTTCGCAGCTGTGCAGTCTGCCAAATCTGACTGAGATTCATGCCTTTTACAATCAGTGTACAGTTCATCAGATCATTCAGCCATTATGTGTGTGTGTGTGTGTGTGTTATAGATTTTATCTCTCTGTGTGTGAGTTTCTGTCTACATTTCCTCCTACTACAGTATGTCCTCTTTTTGTCCCGATGAAGTATTTGAGTTTTAGGCAAGCAGGCTTTCAAACAGAAATAGGGACAAACAAAGCAAAATTTGGTTGATTACTGATCATTTCACTGTAGGGGAAATAAAAAAAAGGAACCGTAACAATGACTTTTTACGGGGTGGTGGCTCACTGTGTCAAGGCTCTGAGTTACTGATCGAAAGGTCGGCGGTTCGAGCCCCAGCTCCGCCAGGTTGCCGCTATAGGGCCCTTGAGCAAGGCCCTTAACCCTGTCTGCTCCAGGGGCGCCGTAAAAAATGGCTGAGTCTGTGCTCTGGTCCCGTTGCCTAACAGAGCGGGGATATGCAAAGAATAAAGAATTTCACCGTGTAGTAATGTATATGTGACAAATAAAGGCAGAAACAGAAATAGGAAAAAAGCAGGTATTAATCCGGAGTCTGCATTATCAGCAGAAGCTCATAAGCTGGAATCCAGAAGGCAATTGTGAATGCTTTCTTGAATAGAGAGGCATACGCACACGTTCACATGAATCAGAATGACAGTAACCAGTCGTACGTGTCTGTGAGCTCATACACAGTACCAGTCAAAAGTCTGGACACACCTTCTAATTCAGTGTTTTTTGTTTAATTGTTTATTTTCTACTTTCCAGAACAACAATGGAGGAATAGTTCTTGCAAGAACAGTATTGTTCAAGTGCATTTGCAAAACCCATCAAGCTCCATTTTGATGGAGGTCTCTCATGAAGACCTTCCCAGGAAAGCAAGACCATAACTGACCTCAGCTGCAGAGGAGACGTTCATTTAGAGTCACCAGCCACAGAAATCACCAGTTAACAACCAGCACCTCAGATTAGAGCCGTTATGAAGCTCTACAGAGCAGAAGCAGCAGATCTCAATATCAACTGTTCAAATTAGTTTATTGTGTATGTTGGATAAACACCTTCAGTATTGTTTTCCAGTGTAGAAAGAAATAAAATTCAGGAACGACCATGGAGTTAGAAGCGGTGTCCAAACGTTTAACAGGTAGTGAATGTGGAAGAGGGCGAATAGCACTATCTCCAAGTGTGTGAAATTTCAGTAAAAATCCACTTTACATTTGGTTAATCCTGTTTTTTCTCTCTTTCTCCACAAAAAGAATGTCCAGTACCCCAGTAGAAATTACTCACGAAGGAATCGTAGCAATGACTTCATCGACCTGTTATCCGAAACAATGCTATCTCAGGCGCTTATAAGTACGTAATCATGTACATTGTGTCTGTATTTATGGTAGCCACCCAGGAACAAGCTTTTGGACCAGTATCATGTCTGTTGTGTTTTGTTTCATATCTACTTACAAATAAAGCAATAGGATTCGAGGCGCTGAGGGTAATCTTTCTGCTCCGTAAGCTATTACATGATAGTGAGCGGCTGTGGTGTTTAGGGACTTCCCCATCAATCTTCCTCCATCAGCTGCCCTCTGGGAGAACATTACGAGCTGATAAGTAGAGCGAGCACGGCGGCTTCGCCAAAAACCATGCAAGGTAGGAGGATGTACAGTCCTACACAGCAACTCGTTTGCTTCACTTAAAATGTAGAAATTTACAGCATTTTTGCCTGTTTTAACTACACTTTTTACACTTTAATAGTCATTTAAATGCTTTAGAATAACATGCACATTAGTTTAATTAAAGATTTCATGAATCATCAAGATACAGAATGTTGGACATTTTTGTTGCAACATCATGGAATTTTCTGAAAATCACAAAAACAAACAAAATAAATTTTCAATTAATTTATTTTCAGTCATATTGCGATATCAGTCTACAAGCTTATTTTTTAAATGTAAAACTGTAATTTATAAAAATGCAGCGTAGAGAAAAACCAAACAGATGCTAATTAACCACATTTTGAGTATTATTTTTATTTTATCCTAAAACACTAATCCATGTGACTTATTCAACTGCAAAATGCAGAAAAAAACATCATAGAACCTTAAAAAAAAAAGAAGAGTTGCAAGTGCGTAATGCCACCGAAAATCATGCCGAGATGTTCTCAGATTCCACGCAACATGAACCCTGTTTAAGCGCTTTCCTGAATGCTTACACACACACACATACACACACACACACACACACACACATATACACACACACCTCTCAGCCAAGGAGCCCTATTAATTACTGATGTGACTTTAAAACTTCCTGCTTTGCCCTCTTCAATTAAGCTAATCTGCCTCGGCGTTTTTAAAAAGCAGGAAATAGCTAGAAATAGTTCCCCATTTTCAGCATGTCCAAGATTGCATCAGGTCACGTTAATGCGAATATCAACAACGTTTCATCGCGGAGGGAAATGAGCTCTGTCATTTCTTCCTGTACCATGAAGGAGAATGTGGGAATTTGTAGAGGGAACGGCGGCTGCTGCGGGAGTGCACGAGGGCTGAGTTGCGATGTACGTGCTCAAGGTCAGGGCCATCCAACCTTCATCTTTGCCAGTGTGTTTATTATTGCACTTGCTGAGAAGGCAAAGAAAGATCTGTCCCGCTGCACCATCCTAATAGAGTTAACATTTCCATTGACTTTCAGGTTTAGAGGGAGGGAGCGTAAGTGGGGATTTAATGCAAGTGCTTAGAAAATGTACACAAGAATAAGCCCGTCTTATTAGGGATTTTGTGACTTTTAAATAAGGGTTTGAGATTCGTCTGTGCAAGTTTTGCGCATGCTGTAATTGATTTCAAATAAAGGTACAGAGACTCGTACGTACAACATGAGACACATTAGAAACAAATGAGCATCATCAAAACAAAACAAAACACAACAGAACAAAGAAAGAATACAACAGCAAATCTGGAAACATTAAATAAATTTTTTTTTTTTTTTTTTTTAAAGGATCACAATACAGGAAATTTTGAAAGACCAAATGCAAATACAACACTCACTAACACTTTATCCTGTATACAGGGTTGCCTGAAGCCTGGAGCCTATGCCAGGAGACCCAGGACACAGGACAGGGTGCCAATCCATTGCAGAGCACACACAACAGGCAATTTGGGAACGCCAATTAGCCTAATCTGCCTAATGTCTTTGGACTGCGGGAGGAAACCAGGAAGAAGTACCCAGAAGAAACCACCCAAGCACGGGGGCAACATGCAAACTCGGTTACAATGTCCCTTTGGGATTAATAAAGTACTCTATCTCTATCTCAAACTCCATGCACACAGAGGTGGGAATCAAACCCAGACCCTGGAGGTGCAAGGCGACCACTTAGCCACTGTGCCACCCTGCAAATACAACAAAGCAAGTAAAAACAGACCAGAAACTTGAGAAAACACATGAGCAAACCCAAAACTCAACAGGAAATTTACAAACATGATTGTAAACAAAAATGCCGCAACAAAACCAAAAATGCAATAACAGCAAAACCAAATGCACAACACCAAAACTAAAAGCATAAACGCAAATCCAGAAACAAATCAGAAAAAACAACCACTAAAACAAAAAAGCACAATATCAACATCAGTGACACGACAGCAAAATAAAAACAAAGAAAAACAAAAATAGAAAACCAAAGACAAAAAAAAAGCAAATCCAGACACACGAGAACAAAATCAGAAACATGCAAAACAAACACAGCTAAACAAAAAAATAACAAAATCAAAATCAACAACACAACCTCAAAACCAAGTGGACGACAACAAAACAATTACACATAAATAAACATTGGTAGAAAGAAGAAGAACAACAAGATCAGCACAGCTAAACAACATAAAAGAAAATCGAGAAACACAGTAAATTTGTTCATGAATTTTACAGGCAGTACTGCAATTTTACATTTGATTTACAGGCCAAAATTTAACATACATAAAGTAGCAATATATTAATAACAACAATAAAATACAGTTGTATCTCAGCATACGAACAACCCACCTTAAGAATTTTCTTTTCCTCGGCATGCAAAGCATTTTCGGCATTACAAGCAAACAAACCGAGCTGAAGTTGCTCCTATCCAGGAGTCGTTCAAAACTTGTTTGCGTAAATGCAAAGCAAAGCAAAATGAGTTTACGTATTTTTTCAGGTTTTTTTCTGCATTTTGCGCAAGATTTAGCGAAGACATAGGAATTATCCAAATCATCTTACATTTTTATCTTGTTATACATCTGAGCAGTTCAGGGTTTAGGGCCTTGCTCAAGGACCCAACAGGGACAACTTGGTGGTTGTGGGATTGTACCTGGGACCTTCTGAACTGTAGTCCAAGGCCTTAACCACTGAGCTCCCCCTGACCCCCATTAAATTGAATGACAATGACAGTCTTCTAATCCTGATACTTCTTGATAATCTCCAGAATCGTAGATGATAGAGGATTGGTTCATAGACTGTTTGAGTGAGGTAAAGTAATACTTTTTTTAGGTGCCAAGCAAAGACTCAAAACAAGGCAGGAGACGGGCTCTCCAGTTTGATGTAAGGCTTATGGACGTGCGTGCCAAATTGTGCAAGAATAGGGGGAGAGATACTGAGTTTTTTTCCCCTTTCTGATTCACTACCTCTTCAATGTGGGAAGCCTCATAAGGCTCCAGGTTGTTGATTTGAGAATCTGAGGATCCAGGTTCAAGCCCAGCTGTGGGTGGGATGCCACACCCCATACCACCCAGCCACTGCATGCAGTGCTGGTTCCAAGTCCAGATAAAGTGGAAGGGTTGTGTCAGGAAGGGCATCTGGTGTAAAACCTGTGCCAAGTTGTGTGCGGATCGCACGGCCCTCTGTGGCGACCCCTCGATGGGAGTAGCTGAAAGGAAGTTACTGCTATGGAGTGAGTTAATACCATATTTTGATTGAACTTTGAGCTTTTCGATGCCACATGTCTCTGTTTCCAACAGTTCTTCTACCACAGTGCTCAGCAGACCCAGCTGAACAATTTGATTATGGTTTCGTTGGGGTGAGGAAGCAAAAGTGAGGGAGATAAAGCGCCCAGTTCTGAATAAAAAATACAAATAAAAGGCCATCTTTAGAAATGTAATAGGACCCCTGAGGACAACCTTGCTAAAATCCCTTTAAGAAGGTGTTGACCGTGCCGATCAAAATAAAGCATAAAAGTAGGAAATGATCGTTCAGGCGTAAATGCCAAGGTTTTGTATCAGAAAATACCAGGTTAATATCAGGGAAAATATTGATTGATTGATTGATTGATTGATTGATTGATTGAAACGACTTAACTGTTCAACCGTTCCACATTAGAACTGCTCCCTCATTTCTCAGTGTAATTCCACCCCCCCCAATGCACCCCCCCCATCCCCCCCCCCAGTTTTTTTTTTTTTGGTCCCACTCCAAGGCTTCCGAGAGTATTTCTCCAGCTCTGTGCTCCCAAAAACACCTGGCCGATTGACCTTGACGGTAGATACACACTTTATCTTTTGCCCTCCCGTTTCTACACCGCTCTCATAATCACACTAAATCAACAGCTCTCTCCACTCCAAATTGTTTCAGCTGTTTTCCTCGCTGAATGCATGCCATTGTTTTTTTTATTTTCCACCTTAAATAAAACTCACCTCCAGATCCAACTGAAGACAATTTTTTTTAAAGTCTACAAGAATAAAAAAAAAGACTAAAACATATCTTCTGTACTGCAGTGTGGTTGAATTCGTCAACCTGATTGGGTAGCAGGACATGATTAATTTTCTGACATTAGTTCAGGACGGTTTCTATAACAAAAGTTCATTCACAGTATGATGTATGGGAAATTTTCCATATATTGTCCGGCTAATAATAAATGGATATAATGATGTTAGTGGAAAATAATAAATAATTTAGTGGAATAATGGAATATTAAGAGTTATTTTCTTTTTTTCTATAACAGCTAAAAACATTAGGGCTAACATGAGAAACTCACTTCACTGGGTTGCTATTCTACATACCATTACATTTACATTACAGCATTTGGCAGACGCCCTTATCAAGAACGACTCACACTTATTTTTCATTAAATGTCTGAGCAGTTGAGGGGTAAGCACCTTGCTGAAGGACCCAACAGTGGTAACTTGATGGTGCTGAGGTTTGAACCTGGGACTTTCTGATCAGTAGTCCAAAGCCTTAACCACTGAGCCCTCATTTCTAAGAAACAAAAAGAAATTTCTACACTAAATGGCATTACAGTTCAGAAAGGATTAATATTATAATGATTATGATGGTATGTAAGTGTTGGAATGATGTATAGACTGATGACATCATCGCCCCAGTAGAGTGGAGTTTTCTGGAAGGCCCAGTGTCTCGTATCAACGTCGAAGAACGATGGCCCCTTTTAGAACCTTTTATCAGCACACTAACATTTATTTAACCCTTTCCTCCTGAGGTGAAGAGGACAGCTGGGCCTGAGCGAGATGTCTGGCTCCTTACCCGATCTCGATATCATATTTCCTAGCTATGACGTATAGAAGGCAGTATACACATGCATAAAACACAAACACCCACTCGTATAAACATCACAAACACAAGATCCACGATGGAAATGTACAACCTCAGGGGTTACGGCAGTACTCACGCAGTCCCGGAGCTCATTCTCCTACACATTCCTGCGCATGACACACTCTGTGTCAATGTGTGTAAATTCACGCCTGGCCTCGTCCGTTGCCTTCACCAGAACTACCAGTCTCCTCCCTGCTTCCCTCAATCCGCAGGGAAGCCGATTTCATCAGAGGGAAAAATTCTGAAAAAGCTTCGAGGTCCACTTGATGTACAGTTAAGGGCAGAAGTTGTCTCTCCCACACTTCCTCTGGTGGGACGCTCGCTTCTTTGATTCATCATTCACAAGGAAAATAGCAGGGCCACGGACACCGAAATAAATCCTGGGGCCTTTGGTCGAGGCAGAGCTGCAGAGCTGGATATCACTTAAACATGCTGTTGTTTTTCCTAGGGAGGAAGACGGAGCACTTTATCTAGCTCTGGAGAACGTCTAGCTCACTGTACTCAGTTTGTTCCCACACTGTGGGCCCAAACATCAAAGATAATACAGTTTTGTCATTAGCTTATGTAACACACAAAGGCACAGGAGTGTAGAAGCAGTAGGATTCGGCTGATAGCATTAATAGTTCTTGGCGCTATTAGAAAGTGTTGTAATGGGAGCAGGAATAAGAGTTTCTACTGCGTTTAGCGTGCTACATGTAGCTCATGATGCTAACCCTCATGCCTGTGTGTAACACCATACTTAGCAGGGGAACACTAGCACATTTTATGTCTGAGTCATTCACTTTTTCTTTTTTATTCATTTTATTTATTGCTTATGACTAACTAGCATACAGTACATACCCCGTGTTTTTAGGTTAAAGCTAAAAATCAGCTGATGAGCTTTAATGTAATCAGTAATATTATTATTTCAGGTTGAAGCCCACATACATGTCAATCTGTCTTTCTGTATGGCAGAACTTGTTAATACAAAGGAATCACATTTTGCAAGGTTGAGTAACTTACGCCTCTTAACCAAATACACTCCCTGTTCGGTAATCGGAGAGTGAATCACAGATGGGAAATAAAAAATGTGATCGGATAAAGATTCCAGCGTGTTAACATTCACTTATACAACTTTGTGAAACAAGTGAAAATATGAACTAATCCCAGTAAAAATATTCAGTTTAGCTTTTCGAATTAATATTTATTGGTGCAGGTGTTTGCAAGTAGCTCATCAGTATTAGTATTAAAGTATTAAATTAGTATTAAAGTAGATTATTAAATCTGTTCATAGCATCGCTTCTATTCAACATTTTTATTTCAGTTATGGTGCAGGTTAAACTTCAGGCAACTTTTAAGCATTTCAAGCCCCAGATCTTCAATCCTTCTTCAATCCTATTTTAACTTCCTGTTTTATATGAG
>JAQQZT010000018.1:18843663-18856731 GCA_030068275.1 Clarias platycephalus | reverse complement strand
TGAGAGGTTACAGCATCACCCGGGGTTCGAACCAGCGATCTCCGGATGATAGGGCGAGCGCTTTACCACTGCGCCACAAAATTCTCTGTTGAGTCATTTTCATGTTGATTTTATGAATTTGTTTAAATCGGTATGGCTCGACGCGCGGCCGCTACGTTAAAAAAATTTTTTTTTACAGAGTTAAAGAATGCAACGATATCGGAGGTGATTTCAAATCAGAAGACGCTGGGAGAGGTCGGTAGCAAATTTGTCTGGAGTTACTAACAACAACTAACAAATTTTTCAAATATTTGCTAATATGATTGAAGGCTAATAGCTACAGTAGCTGTCACAGTACAAATGCTTGTCTTGTTAAAGTTCAGATTAATTCACAATTTTGTTTAACTGACCAAAGCCAAAAGCCTCTGGAATCTGATAGGTTGTTACCTGGCTTCCATTGTTTATGTATTAGATAAAACACTACAGGTTGTGTGGTTGTAGGAAAATAATCAACAAGTGTGGTGTGATGTGGGTCAATGTGAAGCAAAGCTAGTCTTATCAATAAGAAATAGATCCTATTACAAAAAATATATATTATTTCACTTACAACGCAGCAATGTTTTTATTTTTTTATTTCTTGTAGTTTTGGCAATTTATTGTTAGGACTAAAAACTGCAAAGTTGTTTAGGATTTTTGAAATCAGGATTTGTCATGCTACTGAAAAACATCAAAGCACAAACTCATCTTTTCTGAAGACTTTCCCAAAAAAGGAAAAATTCAAGTTAAAGCTTTACCTTTGACTGATTAGAGCTTTGACACTTTCGTCTGAACACTTTCGTCCACAAAATTCTCCCGTATCAACGATCATGTGATTTACCGTCAAAGCTGCTGTTCTAGAAAATTAATCGACCAATCAGAGTAAAGAATTTAGCAGCGCTCTGGTTATGTATAAGACCTTTATACAGTAACAGTTGCATAACCACAATCAAGAACATATGATTGTCATTAACGTTAGAGTGATTTCTTTAACACCAGTGTGTAAGATATAGGCGTATGTACAGTGTGTATAGAGCGTGAGACTGAAAGTAATCACTGTTATACATCGAAGTGAGCCAGTAAGAGAGTATGAACAGTGTTCCACTTGGACCGTGTTGATGACAGACATGAAGAAAATTGCAAAATACCAAATGCTTTTAGAAGAAGCAAGAGTGCTGTTTTCATTATGTAATCTCTTGGGAGCGCTGTAATTCATCCCACAAAACAAGACGTTTCAGACATTGTAAATCTCTCCATATAAAGCATGAAGAGAGCGAAATGAAACCAAATTCAGTCCATCAGTTTAATCCCGGGATGCTCTAGTCTTTCCTCTATATAAAAAGGAGGGAATGTGATGTCTGGATATAGTTTTTTTTTTTTCTTTTCTTCTAAAACGTCTAAAATGTACCGTATATCAGATTATAGTGGTTGGACTAAATGTCAATAATTTACTGAATGATTTCCTGATTACAAATCAGATGAAATTTTTATTTCTTGCTTTTTGCTTTGTTTAGTCTAGTCTTGCTCTAGTCAGACCATGGGGTATAAGTAAAATAGAAAATATATACTATTTAATTGAAATATGTTTAAATTGAAACAGTTAGAAATCATCCTGGTTAAAGATTCCAGCTTAACTGTTTTCATGGTCTGATACGATGTGAGTTTATATGCGCAAAGTTTTTAATCAGAATGTCACACTTTTGACACCTGAAAAGTGGGTCTGTTCTCTGTAAAGTGTTTAATGTACACGAAATAATGTATAGCAGACAAAAGAAGTAGTATTTTTCTACAACTCCGCTGTCTTTTCCCATAAACCCCTTCTAGATGCTTTACTACGCATGAAATGTGAGCCGATCCGAGCTCTTCCTCAGCCTGGGACCCAGTGGACGAAAGGGAGAGAGGTGTTTGTTCTAACAGAGTTTACTGATCAGGAACGGAAACACCTCATGTTACCACAACTTGGGGCAAACACGAGCAGAAAGAATATATTTATTCCAACAAGAGAGAAATTATCATAAAATGTGTTTACATGACTAATATTTACATATTAACTGGATTATTAAATATGAAAATATTATGAAAAACTCATTCCAACTTGATTTAGATGCTTACACGACAGAGTTTTATTCTGATTGGACAATTATTCTGATTATTAGTGGAATATTCCATCCATCCATATAGGAACCTCTGTAGTCCAACTAGGGACTGTGGAGACCAGTGGTGACCATTGGTTTTATTCCCATTTTACAACTATGGTCTGGTAATGTGGGAACCCCACTTATTCTATTCTTTGGACTGTGGGAGAACAACTAAGCTGCTGCGCCGCCAGTGCTATACAAGTATTAGGGTCCATGTAATCACACTTTTACATGGACCAACACACCATCATACATTTTATTAATCTGTTTGGACTTGAAACATGTTAGCTCATCCTTTTGCTTTTACATGGATAGATGTCATCTGTTCTCCGGCCAGAAACAAGATTCCTTCTGTATACATTAAATAAACATTTCCGTACATAAAATTTCACCATATCAACAAAATATGTTCTGTTTTGTAACTTAAAATTAGAATTTGGTTATATGTAGCGTCCACTGTTGAAGTCCTTATGAATCAGTTGTTGCTATAGAAACGACAACTTGTACAGTATAGACACTGTTAAACTTGTGTAATTCTCTTGTGACCAATCAGCCCAAGGAATTCGAAAGTGTAATAAAGTGGACCAGGAGGCAGCACGTGTCTTTAATGTATAATCCGAACTAAAAATCAGAGTTACAGTATGGCATTGCATAAGGAATGCGAAGTACAAACTATTGGAGCCATTTAACATTTTCAAGAGACTGCAATCCCTTTTTGCTACTTCACTTAACCGCTCTGCTTTGCTTCATCCTTTCAACAGTTAAAGCCGTACAAATAGCAGGTCATATCTCTACATCTTGGCCTATAAGTTTTCACTGCTTGTTTGATGATACAAAGAATCGGCTTTGAGACCTGACCTGCTTAGCCACGCGATTTGTTATTTGCTATCAAGTTCCGGGAAACATATTAAAAGTATTACAGTACGCTACTATTTAATGGATGCGCACTGGATGTAAATCTAACTCTGAAGAGAGAAGTAAGAGCGGTTACCATATAAGGTGATATACGATGTAGACAGGCGCTTAAAAAGATAAATCAAACCCGCTCGCTACAGGTAAGTGTTACGGCATAAAGGACGTTCCATTCTCGCTTAACACTCCGAGTGAGCGAGACGAGAGGCACTTCAATGGACATCCATTACCCACATCCTTCATTTCCAGGGTGAGTGGCCTGGCTCTAGTACTTGCACTCAAGTGGTACCACCCAGAGGAAAAGCCTGGAAGAGTTATAACCAACACGGTTCCCTAAGCAGCAAGGTGATGGATGCTTGAGTGTCGTTGAACTTAGCTGGCGTCGGAAAGATTTCACAGGTTTTAAAGAGGTAGATAGTTTGACTTGATGTCTTGGAAATAGAAGCTTACTGGCTTGCGTAATCTCTGATTTGTACTGGATTCCATGTATGAAATCTGGATATGTGCATGACACAACAAACAAACTGTTGCTTTGCTCTAAAAATAATGTCATGTTGAGCTGAAAAATGTCAAATGTTTTACTTTTATCAATTTTTATTTGCTACAATATAGAGTACCAGTCAAAAGTCTGGACACACCTTCTAACTCCTTGGCCTTTCCTGATTTTTATGTCTTTCTACACTGTAAAACAATGCTGAAGGCGTTTATCCAAAATACACAATAATCTCCTTTGATCAGTTGATATTGAGATGTGTCTGATACTTCTGCTCTGTAAAGCTTCATAACGGCTCTAATCTGAGGTACTGTTTGTTAATTCGTGATTTCTGAGGCTGGTGACTCTAAATGAACTTCTCCTCTGCAGCAGAGGTCAGTTTTGGTCTTGATTTCCTGGGAAGGTCTTCATGAGAGACAGTTTCATCATGGAGCTTGATGGGTTTTGCAAACACCCTTGACACAATACTGTTCTTGCAAGAACTATTCCAGAACAGCTGTCCTTCACGTCTTAAAATAACAACTGGCTGTTGTTTTTGATGTCGTTGTTCTTTAATTACCTAATGCCATATGTGTTATTTCGTAGTTCTGAAATCATCAGTATTGTTCTAGACAATATGTAGCCAATAAATCATAAATCAAGAAAACACTGAATTACTGTATG
This sequence comes from Clarias platycephalus, assembly GCA_030068275.1. Classification (NCBI taxonomy): domain Eukaryota; kingdom Metazoa; phylum Chordata; class Actinopteri; order Siluriformes; family Clariidae; genus Clarias; species Clarias platycephalus. Next base: position 18,852,510 of record JAQQZT010000018.1, on the reverse strand, counting down.
CTAGTCCAAGATTTATGATAAAAAATTATAAATCTGTATCACATCTGCTCTTGCTTTAACAATCATGTCTCAAAGCTAAAAAAAAAAAAAAAAAAAGAGAAGTTGAGTTGTCAAGTTGCCAAGCCCTAATTTGCTCTGTTTTAGGATGGATTTCCTGTTTTCTGTCATCAAAATGTGCCTGGTTAACTTCCTACAAAATAATTGCCTTCTCATTACTGTCCTCCAATAAGGGAAACCAACCATGGTGCTTCATTTCTTGGAAGTACAGAATAACCTTTAAACCAATTCCGAGACTTTTTCTCCCAGCGTCTTAAATGTAAAACTGATTTATAGCCCCTTCAGAGGTTGTCTCTGAGCACAACATACAGTATTCCCCCAGAGTGACCTCCAAACTAAGTGAAGAACTTTCTTGAAACTGGGCCAGGCAGAATCCACACGTTGCATCACAACCGATCGGACAGAAAGCAGAATATTCTCTATCAAGTGGACGAATCCGTCAAAAGGCCAATTAGCCCGACTTCAAAGTTGACTTTCCCCTGGCATTTCAAGTCTTGCCAGTGCTTTCATCTTGTCCTGTAACCCCAGCGGGCTTCAGCTCTTTAGTACGAGTCAGGAAGTCATCAGGAACGCCTTGGCCTTTGGAAAACAAATTGAAGAAAAAAAAAAAAAAGTCTAGGCAAGGCAATGGCAGGTGGTAAGCTTTTGAGTAAGATGTACCACATTAAACTAGATGTGTTTTCTTGCACTACATGATGTCAAGTCAACAAGGAATGCTGAATGATGGCTGTGTACAACTGGGGACAAAGTCCTCAGACTTCCCTTTCCTGCTGGATATACCCATTAGCTCCTCTGCATTTGTCAAGCAAGCAAAGGAAAGCCTGGTTCACAGACGGCTCCCAGGTTTGCCTGTCCTGAGAGGTAGAGCCATGAGAAACTGCTGACTAGGGGCGTTTGAGCCAAGCTCCGGCGTCGCTGTCGATCCATTAGTCCACCGGCGAGAGGGGAAGTGATGCGTCCCGTCATTGTGTTGCCGGAAGAGGTGTCTCGAGGCTTGAAAGGAGGAAAGCGACGGCTCCATGGGTCTTTCCCACCTCCCCTCGGCTATGATGTTTGGACGACGTGGATAGAGATACAGCTGAGAGTAGGAGGGGACTTTTCTTTTTTTTTTTTCACTTGGTGCATGTACTGTGTTTATGAGGGGAGGCAGGATCTAACAGGATCTGCTTAATGTCCTGCCGCCGAGGGTCGCGGCCCGACTTGCGAACACAAACTTATCTTCGGTGCATCTGCCGAGCCGCCTGCGCAGTCAGTCTGTCTCCACTGTGGCCTGTGCACTTTTTTCCTGCCAGTAGGAGGGAATGATGGGGGAAAGGAGATGCTTTGATGAAGGAAGAGGAGGGGGGACAGAGTGGGAAGCCTGAGATCTGGGCCGTGCCAAGTGGCTGAGCTACATGGAAAACACGAGCAGCCTCCAGGGTAACAGGACCACTTCTGAATTTTGACAAACAAAAATAACTGCGGCGGCAGCATTCGGTCATTCTTCATGCACCACTCACTTTTTTAGTTTGTCAAATGGAATTCCCAGACGCCAAACACACTCGTTCTGGAACGAGCCTGCATGTCAGCGAGGATAGCTCATTTGCTCTACTGTTACCCAGCGAGGATGAAATTCAAGAATTCGGGTTCTGCCTCTCATATTTATCATCTTCTCTCTCTACGGATGCAGGCGAGCTTTGAGCGACCAATTATTCAGCTCGGTTCAGGCCCTGGTTGCTTGGATCATTTCGAAGTTTTGAGCACAGTGTGATTAGATTCCCATGACCTAATGCATTGTAGAATTCTTTGGAACGGGGCTTAATGTTTTCTTCTACACTTTTCTTTTTTTTCACCTCCCCCTTCTCCTCCCACCCTTTTCACACCAGAACACAGCCTGCGCTTGGCCAAGGGAAAATGGCAGCTTCATCTGAGCTCTGATGGAGGGCACTGCTGATCATTTCAAGTTTTAAGATGACGTTTTATTAAAAACCACTACAGGGTTATTTCTCCATTTGAGGTGCTATTTGTTTGACACTGATTTCACAGATGACCATATGTATGAATGGTCATAAATGTATGAATTTTAAACAAATGTAACATCCTTTACAATATCTTATGTACTTGCTTCCAATAGATAACTTTAAATGAATAAAACCTACAATTTGCACAGAATTGCAGACTCCTCTAAGGACATTTCAGCTTGAAATATAATCATAATAAACACCCTTTGCACAAGTCGTCCATTATAGCTGCTGAAAAATGTACTGTTTAGTTTATTCACTCAACCGTATAACCTGAAATATACAGAATATTGGCTCTTGAGTAAAACAACAGGAGCGTGTCCAAACTTTATCAGGAGTTTGAAATTCGGGTGATGCTTCAGCCACCCATAGCTGGGAATCTAGAGAGCGGGTTGGTGTGTTAGAAAGTGCCATGAGTGCTCTTCCTTTTCCTGGGGGGGGGTGTGTGTGTCAGATTTCCACTGAATGAACAGAAGTACAAAATGATGGCGACACGCGTCTCAGAGGAAGCACATGATAGTCTTTACCCACTCTAGTTGGTAATTGTTACCGTAATAGTGTTCTGGGGAATCTACAGGATATTGTCAAGAGCCAACAACAGACCCAAAACTCTCACTCTCACTCACCGTCTATACCGCTTTATCCTGTATACAGGGTCACGGGAGGCCTGGAGCCTATCCCAGGAGACTCGGGGCATGAGGCAGGGTACACCCTGGACGGGATGCCAATCCATCGCACGTACACACACACGTACACACACACTACGAGCAATTTGGGAACGCCAATTAGCCTAGAGTGTACGGAGGAAACCCACTAAGTACACAGACCCTGAGACAGGACTCCCGGACCCAGGAAATACAAGGTAACAGTGATAACCACTACGCCACTGTACCACCTCTGTATTGAACATTTCATGCATTCTTTTCTTAAAAGGTGATTTTTATGGATTTGTCTCTAACCCTTTTTTTTTGTTAACTTGGAGTAATATCAAGTCTAAATTTCAGGAACTAAATTTTATGTGATTGGAATCTGTTTCGAAAGTGACATGGTGGCTTAGTGGTTATCACTGTTGCCTTGCACCTCCAGCATCCAGGTTCGATTCCCACCTTCCGGGTCTGTCTGCATGTTCTCCCCGTGCTTGGTGGGTTTCCTCTGGGTACTCCGGTTTCCTCCCACAGTCCAAGGACATGCAGGTTAGGCTAACTGGCATTCCCAATTTGGCCATAGTGTGTGAATGAGTGTTTGAGTGCATGTTTGGCCTGCGATGGATTGGCACCGCGTCCAGGGTGTACCCTGCCTCGTGCTCCAAGTCTCCTTGGATAGGATCCGGGCCCCCCACGCCACCCTGTATACAGGATAAAGCGATATAGATGGTGAGTGATTGGAGTCTGTTTCGTTAGTGAATATTTTGTGTAGTTTAATTAAGTCATTAATTAATTTAACCAGAGCATTTATTTCGATTAGTACTTACACTTTGGGTTCATTCACTACCTTATCAGTAGGGCTGGATGATTTGATGATTTGAGTAATACCAATATTGTCATGATAAATTTTGACAGCACAGGTATTGTTGTGATTGAATTTTCTCACTCTCACTCACTCATCTTCTATGCCGCTGTATCTTGTATTCAGGGTTGTGGGGACCTGGAGCCTATCCCAGGAGATTCAGGGCACAAGGTGGAGTACACCCTGGACAGAGTGGCAATCCATTGTAGGGCACACACACACTACGGGCGATATGGAGGTGAAAAACACCAATTAGCTTAATCTGCAGGTCTTTGGACTGTGGGAGGAAACCCACCAAGCACGGGGAGAACATGCAAACTCCATACACACAGAGACAGGAATCGAACCCGGACCCTAGAGGTGCAAGGCAACAGCGCTAACCACTACACCACCGTGCCACCTATTTAATTTTCTAACACATGAAAAAAAACTCTTAATAATGTATTATTATATGTTACAATTTATACAATTTACATTTATAGAACGTAGACATAAAGTTTCATTGTTTTCATGTACAGTATATGTTTATATAATGTACTGTGTACCATAGATATGTTTTTTAGTATCGTGATATGATATATCGGCCATATCGCGCCCATAACAAATTAATGTAGTCTGATCACGCATGAGCAACTCACACTTCGAAATCCTTCGTAGGGTTTAAAAAAAGAAAAACGTGGCTTAAGAATGCACAAAATTCTGTAATCAGTAAGACGACTGCTTTCAGGCTTCTCTGATTGGAAGCGTTTGGAACAGCTCTGTTTATTGCAGCTCGTTTCCCTCAGGGCGCTTTCTAACACACGGTGAATTACTGTAATCATTACACACCTCCTAATCTCATTTGGAGCCACTTAAATCAAAATGTCACGACTATACAATTTATGGCGCACTGCAGTGATCTACGTCTGTGCAAACATTTCTAAGAAAGACCTCAAACAGAATGAAAGGAGGAGCCTGAATAGTGCATCGCAGTAATACTGTTAGTTATGTCAGACTTCAGTTGAAAGAAAGAGAGGGAGAGAGGGAGAGAGAGAGAGAGAAAGTGAAATAGGAGTGTTCAGGCATACATTCTGTTCTGGAGGCGTCCCGTGAGACTCTCTGCGCCGCTCAGTTCTAGCAGGTGCCAGGCACGGTGAGAAACTCCGGCTCTGTGCCGATGACCCTGCCTGGGTTGTGATGGATTCTCTCATCTCCCTCCTCCTACAGTTACACCTCTTCTGGGCGAGGAGCAAAAGATGGGCTGGATGTGCATACCCCTGTTTATTGCTGTAAATTTATAGGTGCATGTAATGCCAAAAGATTTCTGAGATAAAGCGCTGGAGATGGAGTTGGGTTGAAAAACAAAAAAAGGCATAAAGGTTTTCCATAATATAAGGGGTTTAGAAGAAGGCAAGAAAGACGGATAAAAATGGTTATGAAACGATCTTGATCTTTCTCAGGAGTGTAAACACAGCAGTGCATGTGCTTTAAGGTGAAGGGGTCACTTTAGGTCAAAAGAGTTAACCAGTGAAAGGGAAAAGCACCAGGAATGTTGGAAAGCACTTTTTCCTGTTCAGTGTTGTGATGGATTCGAAAATATCCAAGTAAGACTGCGCACAAATCTGTTCCAGCCTCCCAAAAATATTACCAGTATTAACAATTTACAACATTATAATCATATTATTTGCATATAAAAACAATAAAAAAAAAAAAAAAAACAAGTGAAGTAAAATATGAAAGAAATAGACCGAATCACCTTAATTCGGTGGCACAGTGGCTTGGTGGTTAGCACTGTCGCCAAGCACCTCCAGGGTCTGGGTTCAATTCCCACCTCAGGGTCTGTGCGCATGTTTTCATGTTCTCCCCGTGCTTGGTGGATTTCCTCTGGGTACTCCCGTTTCCTCCCACAATCCAAAGACATGCAGATAAGGCTAATTGGCGTTCCCAAATTGATTGTAGTGTGTGAATGTTGAAGTGAGGTCCTACCACGGTGGCAAAATGGGAATAAATACAACAGTCACCATTGGCCTCCACAGTGCCTAGTTGGATGACAGAGGTTCCCGGATGGAACCTTAATTTATGATTCCTCTTGGAACCGGCTGCTTTTTAGTGATGATTTCTTTCTTAATTTCCAATAAAAATGGCTCCCTTTTCTCCTTGCTAGCGTCCTTCCAACTTTCTTGTGACCCGTGGTTTCCACTGACACAAAAAGTTTTGAACGGCTCCCAGAACTTAGTCGACGTTCAGTTTGGCTCGGCTTATCCGTTCATAAGCTGAAAATGCTTCATCGTATGCTGATGAAAATTTCAATTTCATGTCATGTTTTTACTCTGAACATTAGCTAGGCCTCATTTAATCTACCTCCTATTAACGTGCATGATGGAAAAACAGATTTCTTTATTTTTGAAAAAATTATATAGACTCATTTGCATTTAGCCACGCCCACAATATAGTATACAAGGCAAAGCTTTGTATCACAGAGATGTTTGCTTAATCTTCCAGTAACGCAACTTAGCCACTGAAGGTCAACAAACACACACTTTTCCAACTCTCATTTTAATTCTTGTGGCTAACTCGTGGGCAAAAGTTTGTGCACCTCTCACTGTCCCACCTATTCCAAATTCCCATTCCAGATTAATTTCCCTTTTGATGTTATACTGAGATCCGCTCTTCCGAGAAGGCTTCACACTAGATTTTGGGAGCATGGCTCTGGGGATTTAAATTACGTTTACAGTATTTGGTTGACCCAATTATCCAGAGTGACTTCCCTTTTTTTTTTTTAAAATCTCAACACACATCTGAGCAGTTGAGGCAGTTAAGGGTCTCGCTCAATGGCAACTTGGTGGTGCCTCCCAGACTGTAGTCCAATGACTTTAACCACTGCGCTGTCAAGGAGGTTTTATTTCCAAAGAATAGAATAGAATATTCAATTATTTGTCAAATGTACTTTACAGCACAGTGAAATAATTTTTCACATATCCCAATTAGGAAACTGGGGTCAGAGTGCAGTGTCAGCCAGCTTACAGCGCCCCTGGAGCAGATAGGGTTAAGGGCCTTGCTCAAGGGCTCAACAGTGGCAACTTGGCAATGCTGGGGCTCGAATCCCCGACCTTCCGATCAGTAACCCAGTAACCCACAGCCTTAACCGACTGAGCCACCACTGCCCGGTGATGAGTTCAGTCAGGGGTCTGTGCAGGACACTCGGGTTCTTCTAATCCAACCTTAACACACCATGTCTTCATGGTGTTCTTCAGGTTTAGTTCTAATGAAGGTGAATTTCTAATGCTACAACTAATCATGGGATCTAATCTAACGCTCCTTCCACATCATGGGAGTTCTGAGTGTTTGAAAAGCCTCCGAAGGTCCTGACGAACACGGTGAACTCCTTCCTGTTTGGGAAAGAGCCAGGTATGGCTGATGGTTCGGTATCACCAGTTTTGATTATGCAACATTTTTCCACGGGTCACTGATAAAGTCTTTCATATCCAGTTTGATGAAACCGTTGTGTCATGAAAGCACATCATCAAGAACTTAAGCATGAAAAACTAATCTGCCGTGAACCTACCATACATTAACGTCAAGGCGAAATTCTAACCCAAAATTCTCTCCATAAACGACTGTACATTCTTCTCCTTGGTGTATAAGGAATGTTTTCCTTTTCCTTTGCTCATGTGTCCTTCACTTCCCATGGTGCTTCCCGCTCCCACCTCCCTGAGATTCTTCCGTTACTGTACTCTCGGTGCACTTGAACTCAATGTATCGACCCTTCAGCTGAACTTGTTGCTGCTACTTCACCTCAGACCTCTGTCATAAATCCAGTCCCATGTTTCCTCTGCTCAAGCCCATTCTGGCCCCATATGAGGCCCTTTATTGTTTCGCTTCAATATCCTCATTCTGCTGTTGCTCGCTACTTAGAATCAAAATAGGCTCGGAGCATTTCATCGAGACGGCCTGGCTCGGAGCACGACGCACGGTTGCTCTGGGTTTTTTCCCCCCCTGAAGATGATGATGATGATCCCCTTAAATGTTTTTATTTGTTTTTGGAGCTACGGGGGGTAAAAAATGAATCATGATTCAGTAGAAGATGCAAGTGAAAATGTTCACACAATCACAAGAGCCATCAAAAATAAACATAGTGCAGAGACCAGTTGTTTCATGCCAACTTAAATGCCGACGCCCAGAACTCCCTCGTTTTCAAATGAATATGAATGTTTTTATTCTGAGCTAGACCGCCAAGTATGTTATCTCAGGCTCACATTTTTTTTTTATCCACACAAGAGAAGGAAAACAAATAATTTAAAGGGATTCAAACATGCAATCACAAATCACTAACAAAACTTTTGCTTTTAATGTTATGTTATGTTGCAGATAAAATAAACCTGAACTGAGTCAAATGAGCTGTCTTAGACTCTGACCAAGATCTTGACGCGTACACATTTACATGGCATTTAATTTGTTTGGCACGGTTTCGCAGAAATGTCAATTTATTTCCCAAATGAGCAATCCAAGACTGTTTAACAAAACTTCCTGAGATGACATGAGGAAGAACTCATGACTCAAAAAGGGATCGTCTACTGCTAACAGTGTTTATTTATTAACTAACAACACGGCATATTTTTTTAAACCATTTATAGTTATGTTTAATGTTCTGTGAATCGGGATAGTACCTCGTGTCACTTACATTAGAGCAGCTCTAAACCAGCGACTCGAAACCTTAATAAGAAAAAAAGTGTGTGAAATCCCTTGCAGATTTTCCCAGGAAGGACAATTACACAGATGCTGACACTGGACGCTCCTTACATAATTTACGACGAGTGTTCAAGTCAAACCTCAAAGACGTAAAAGCGATTGACATTTATAGATGACTTCAAGCACAGTACGGTGATTTCCTCATGTTTGGGACATTAAAGGAGTTCCCGGGAGGCCGACATTTCAGACATAAAAAAAGCAGGCAGTCCGATCTCAGTCTTGACTTGCATTTGCACATTACAGGAACTCTGGTAGGCTGGGAGTTCAACCTGAACAGTCTTGCCATTTCAATCAGTTTGTTCCATTAAAGGAGTTCATGAGATGCCAGCGTTTGTGTTAGTGCAGTGTAGTGCATTAGTGTAGCAGGGGCTTGTATAGAGAAATAAAGGAGTTTTTGCTCAAATCAAGTCCCAGTTTAGGCGCCTCCGAGTGGCGCAGTGGTAAAAGCGCTCGCCCTATCATCCGGAGATCGCTGGTTCGGTTCCCGGGTGATGCTGTTTTCCTCTCACAGCCGGAGGCACAGAGAGAGCTGATTGGCCGAGCTCTCTCAGGGGGG
>JAQQZT010000018.1:18759329-18770088 GCA_030068275.1 Clarias platycephalus | reverse complement strand
AGGCTCTCTCTCTCCAAACAAACAAACAAACAACGACACACACAATCCACTACTCACTCAACCAATCAAACAATCAACCAATCTCTCGGAGCACGTAAGTTACAAAGTAAGTCGCGCAACTTCGTGCTTTCCTCCGGCCGCTTAAAAGGACGCGCAGATCCAAGTCCAGCCAATCCTGGCTCACGTCACAGCACGTTCAATTGGGGCGGGGCTTCCTGTGAGGAGGAGAGCGAGAAAAGACAAGGGGGGAGAGATCGCGCACGCGCCGCCACCAGCAGCCACGCATGCGCACATACGTGCACTACACACACACACACACCTCTGCACGTAACATTGACTAAAGTTTTTAATGAAAAAAAAAAAGTTTAAGAAGAATTATATTTAATTATGCAGGAACGCTGATTTACACAAGTGCTCAAAAGTTTGGAATCACTTGCAAATTTCTTTGTTTTTGTTTAATTATATATTTTCTACATTCTACAACAATACTGGGGATTTAATGAAATAATTACCCAATTCCAGATGTGTTAAGTAAACAACAATCATCACATGGTATTTTAACCATTCTGGAATAGTTCTTGTAAGGACAAGAACTATTCCATTGTGTCAAGTGCATATGGGCAAACCCATAAAGCCTCATGATGAAACTGTCTCTTAAAGACCTTTCCAGGAAACCAAGACGAAAACTGAAAGAGGTACTAGCCTCAGAAATCACCAATCACCAGCACCTCAGATTAGAGCCGTTATGCAGGATTTACAGAGCGTAAGTAACAGATACATCTCAAAGGAGATTATTGAGTATTTTGGATAAACACCTTTAGCGTTGTTTTACAGTTTAGAAAGAAATGTTTAAAATAAATCAAAAACGACCATGGAGGTGTGTCCAAATTTGAGTGGTAGTGTAACTGAACGCTGATTTAAACTAAAACAAAACAAAGAAACGCCAAAAAAATTGGACAGGGTGGTGACAATAAACAAGGAAATAGTACAGCATTTCATAGAAACATATACATAAGAGTCACATGTACTGTACGTTACGCTTAAGCCTGGCATACATGACACTAAGAGTAGCGCCAAACTTTGCACATGCATGATGTACACAGGACTACTACAATAGGGCAAAGGTCAAATATTTATCAAATATTTAAAACTACCCTGGTTATTTGTGGCTCCGCCCACATGCAGATTCTAACACCTGTGTGCTACCAATACCAGCAAATGGAGCATGCGGGAAACTCTCTGAATTCCACTTCAAATTACAAAAACATAATGCTGCACATGATGTAGTCCTCTGGAGAAAATAAAAATCGAAAGAATGTTTTGATGATTTCAACAACTTTATTTTTTTTTTCTTTTAAAAAGGGCACAGCGGCACCATAGGAAAATTCAATTTATAGCAACATTTCAATTCAAAATTCATATTAAAATTAAATTAATAGAGCATCGCAGCCACATGAACAGGCACGATGACAAGGCCATCATTAGGGATTTGAGATCTGAAACAACGACCCACAAGATCAAAACCAGACAGCGTGTGGGTGCTGTTTTTTGTTATCTTGTTTTAGGTCTCAGTTCTACAACACACCTAGAAGTCTGTGGTTAGTGCTTTCAGTTCTTCTTTTAAAAAAAGGCTGTTTATAAAGACAGTGGAGGTTAGCATAGATTTGTTCAATTTAAGCAAAAAGTATTGATATTGAGACACGTAAAAAACAAACATTCTTGTGAATTTCAGCAAGTAGTTGGGAATTCTGTTCATTCTACATTAAAACTGTCACGAGGTCATTTTACAGTAATTCAGATAAACAACCGAAGTGTAACAGCCCCGATAAGAGTTTGCGGAAGATAACCTTTAGAAGTAGAACTTAAGCTTCATGAAGTTAACATTAAGGGGAAATGAATAATTGGACATGTGTGTTTATATTTGTTAACATTTTTTTTTTCAAAAACACACTAATTTACACCCTTGGGCAAAGTGGACAAGATGTTTGTAACAAACACGTTGGCATTGTTTGCGAAGATCACATTTGGGAAGTTCACACACACTTCTTAAAGTTTCTCAGGTACAAAGATGAAGTCATCTTCTTTGGCTTGTCATGTTCGGAGAAAGTTAAGAGTTAAGTCACAGTGAAGCATGTGGGTGGGAGCATCACGATATGAAGCAGATTCTATGCAAAAACTGAAACACAGTAGTATTATACATCAGCAACGGAAAAATGTAAAAGGAGTGAAGTGCAGGTAGAATTTAACAGAGCTGAAAATGATGAACAAATTGTTGCTTCGATTCAATTTGAGTATTATCAATATGATTCAAAAGACCTAATGTTTAGTGTCTGATTTGTCTTAATCAGTGTGTTTACATTTGAGGTGGTAAAATGTTGCATTTACATTGATTGACAGCTGATCATCATTGATTCATTGAGGCCGTGAATCATTTCTCCCGCACCTCCACGTGCACACACAAAATTATTCCGGACTTTAGACATTTCATACATTCACTTACACACTGAAAATATTGTATATAATTATAAATATTTGTATTTGGTGCACTGCAGTGTCTATTTTGTTGTACAATACACATGAGCTACGTCCGTGATTGAAATGGAAGTAGAACCGAAATTCAACTCAGATGTTCATAAGTCGGGGACTCCCTGTACATTATCAGGAAACAAGACATTGCTGAAAAATTATAAATCAAAACAAAATAAATCTAGCTTAGTCTGAACAGCTGCTTGCTGGAAAAATACAGCATTAGTTGGTCGGACTGGTAGACTATCTTGGCCTGCTGGTAGAAAGGAAACCATTTCTACATTACTGCTATTGTTGGTAGATTGTACAACACTACAAACATTTGCTTAAATAATAAAGAACCTGAAGAAAAAAAAGTTTTAAAACAAATATTTTATTTGAATTAATTGAAGCTGGTTTACTAGTTTTACAAGGTCTGGTTGTTTTAGTGATCTGATAAAGACATATTTTTCATCTGGGAACATCGTGCAACTGTTAAAATGAGCTTCTTGTTAAGATTTAAGGTCTCAAAAGTACAGGACAGAAAGTTTTAAGCCTGCACAGAGATTGTCACACAGGTAATCTTATCATAGGTTAGCCTAACAGTGTTGAAAATCTGTCCACAAAGCTTAAACTACGCATCATGAATTAACCAATCACAACGAGTGTGGCGCAAGTTGTTGGGAATCCCAATCAATGGGCCACGTTAGATTTTTTTTGTTGATGCTTCTTTTGGCCGAGTTAAGGATTATTGTTTGAACATAGCCATATTTCAACAACAATTTAGAAGTTTTGGTGCAAAAACTTATTAATGATGAAGTTGATTAATTAATACACTAAAGAACTTTATTCAGTTTTATTTTAAGAAGTTAGATTTACAGCCTTTATTTAGTGCTACCAGACATGAAAAAACTATGAGTACATTTGAGTAGCACAAGGCTAATAGAGTACTAAATTATGAGAACCGTCCTCGCTAGCTTTTCTCTCAGATAATGAGAAAACCGAGTAGCACTTTAGTTAGCAACAACATAGGTTTTTTTTGTTTTGGCATCCTGCTAATAGACTATGAATGAGCAATAATTCCTGGAAACTAGCATGGTTAGCTTTTCCCTCAGGTCATGAGAGAACTTATGATTGTTTATGACTTGTATAGGGTTTTTCATCGCTGTCTCACATGTTTGTTATGGTCCCTTTTTCTTGTTTCCTCAAATGGACAAAAAAGCAAGAAGCCACTCTCCTGACAGGAATTTGTTCACACAAGTGCTGACTTGATCTCTGACTTTTAAAGTGCAAGCAAACACGTGTACTAATGCTATCTGCTGCGTGTAGACAGGATATTTTATTCAGAATATTTCCACATGGAAAAAGTGTACTTGTAGATCAAGATTCAGAGCATTTCCTATAAAAAAAATATAAATAATAATATAAAAAATATATATATCAGTTAACTTGTTTAGTTAGCCAGAAATAGCCAAGAGGAGATGGGGGGGGAAAGTTATTAATCGCTATTCTTTTGTGCTGCGATTCAAGTTTCACAACTCTAAAATCAATTTAAAAATAAATAAAATTCGAATTTATCGATCAACGAGTGACCAGAACTGGCTGGTTTCGAGACTGGACCAGTCTTAAAACACATTAGTCAAAAGTTGCATGCGTTAGAAGCCTCGCGCGCCCACATGTGGCCTCACTATTAGGCTAACTTTGGACACATATGAGGCGGTGAAAAAACTTCGCCATTTCTTTATAATCCTACAGGTGGTGCAATCTGAACTATTTGCACATTTTCGCAAATTAGAAAAATCGGGGGGAAAATGTAATATTTAATCGATATATTTATACAGAATCACAATTTTAAAGGAATTAACATGTAGTGATCATGATATCATTTCAGGAGGTGACTGGTGAAACCCATCCATACTTGGCAGCAGCGTCATCAACTTTTATACCATAGCGTGAGGAAATAATACAACTTCACTCGATCAGCAGATCACCATTAGGTGAATATACACAGGGGGTGAGCCACGGGTAACCTTTGGTACACACTAAAACGCTGTGTAACTTGTGTTGCTGATTGTTTAAACATCGTGTCTCGTACAAAGCGATGATCTCTTTAACTGCCCACCTTGTGCTCTACACTACAAAACACTCTTTTGCAAGAACTTTGAGGAAGATGGAAGCAGTTTGTATTTTCTGCAAAACTCTGCGGTATATTATCAGGTATCATTAAGCATTTGTATGATAGTTTAAGACTAATGAGCCATGATGGTATCGGATGGTATTCTACTCCTCCCCAACCCTCCTACAATATCCGATTCTGTGATTTTGCTCAGTATCAAAAGAATATACTGTGGTGATGTCAGTGGAGTAATGGAGGTCAATTAGATCTAGAGGGTCTGTCCTGTGGTCTTGAATGGCTTCAAGATAACATACTGGTCATTTGCAAAGTCCAAATTCTTTTAAAAAACATATATTCGTTCATGTTTATTAAACACATACATTTCAATAATGCTCAGTTGAAGGGCACGTATGCGATGAAAGTAGATTGAATACAATAAAGAAAAACTGAGTGAATGCTTCGATCTCTTTGCAAGATTAAAAACACTCAGATCATACAAAGAAAACACACAGCTTCTCTGTTTTCAAACCCCGCTGTCCATGTGATTCTCGTTTTGAAAGATAGAGCTGTCCTGATGAAATACCAACTGTGAACACGTGACTGTCAATTCCTGACCTCTGAATCAAGCAGAAGGGCATTGACCCCCACCAACGTACATCTACAACCTTCATCGGCCTCAGCTCAGTGTTATTTGAAAAATAATATTGCATGTTTGCGATATGCAAATAAAAGAAAAAATTTAAATTAATAACTATGTACTGTGACATCACTGATCAGGAGATGGATATTACATCATTGTGCAGCCCAGCCCTTCTTCAGTAGTGTGGAATCCGAGCAAGGTGCGTTCCGCCAGTCCTGCGGCTTTCAGTCTGAAACCTCGCACTGTTCAGGAAAGCTCTTTGTCTCACTTCAACTTATTCAGCTTTCTATAAACCCTGCTGTCGTCATGACATGTTTGAACTATCGACACGGTGAATGCAGCATGTCTTGAAGCTGGTTTCCTTTTTAGGTGTAAAACAACTGGCTTTCGGTGGCTAGACTCAGATAAGGAGAAGTGACACTCCTGAAGCTCTCGTCCTGGAGCTGAATCAGATGAAGAAGAGGTTTTCTGTTCCCCCCCCCCCCGAGTTTTGCATGCACTTGGCCGAGACACATGACCAGACGATCAAACAAAACACGCTGGTGCTGCTAGAAATGTTTGTCGATTCGTGTTGTTTGTACTTCTTCACCCACGTTAACTTGACCTCAGTCACAGGAACTGATAAAATCTTGAGGGTATGCAAAGATAAAGGTTGGAATATGTATTTTCTCTCTGTACACTTTACAGTGGTCTGACTGAGCACTGATATGTAAAAAAAAAACCATGATCAAGTATCACTGACTGAGTTCTGACTGGCTCTAATACTATTGTTTCCATGGCAACAGCTCATACACATTGACTTGTATGCATGGCAGACACTCCATATCACCCAACACTAATAATATAAATACAATATAAAATACAGTTTCAAAAATACTTTTCTATGATAAAGCAGAACATAAATTCAGTGATGTGATTTTTTTTGTTGTTGTTCTTGCTTTACTGCAGATGGCAACCAGTAATTTCCCATCTAACATTTATTTAACACTTGAGCTTTACCTGTGGCTCCGCCCACATACATCCACCTAATGATGACGTGGTAATCAAATTAAGATATATTATTATATCATGGTATGATATAAAAGTTGATGATGACGGAACGTCCTGCACAAATGCGGGCCAAACAGAATTGTTTTTTGCGCTTTAGAAAAATAAACATAGATTTGCAGAGATTTCCAGATTCTCAACCGTAAATACTTAATTGTAACTGTCAAAGTTTCCAAGCTGAGAAAAGTTTTCAGGACGGAGGAGTTTAAAATGAGTGAGTGAGAGAGACTGCTGAGGAAATGATTGTTCATCACAGCTTCAACATAGGTGAGAATAGGAACTTAGTTGTGTCTCAGATGTTCCACATCATCAAATCAAACTCTAAGCATGTCGTTTGTGAACAACGCAAAACATTGCGATGTTATAAACAGAAAAGCATGCTCCGGGCCGTGCTGTCGTATAAAAATGACACACTCGTTTACGTTATCAAACGCTATCGTTGCCATAGTAATAACTGATCCAGATAACCAGATTTAAATGTCCGTCCATTTATTCCCCAGTGTAAACACAATGTACCTGCTAACAGGATGAGATGTGATTCGTAATGAAACTATCTCAGACCCACACCCATCCATTGCCTGATCAAGAATGACATTGGTCCGGGGTTCATAGTGACATTGTGCGACTCATAGAGCAGGTTTTCTTGTGTACGGCCTGCTCCCTAAAGCACAAACATCTAGACTAGATAAAAACAAGGGGTCAGTGAAAATGTGTTGAGTCAGTGTGTGTGTGATGAAATACGGAGCTTCAGGGTTGGTTTCAGTCAGAGGGGATGTCCACGCCAATGCCAGCTAATTCAGGTAGTGTAAATATCACCCAAAACAGAATGAGGAAGAGGGAAGCACATTATATAGTTAGGAGATTTACACTTGTGCTGGAAAGAAAGATTGCCAGGATTCACTCACTACTGCATGGTGACAAACAAACAGAAATGTCTTTTTGTCACTTTTTTTGTGCTTCCTTTAAAAGGTACACAGTTTAATGCCATCACTATTATTACGTGATTATTTATCGTTTAGTCGAAATTAGATCTATTAGTTCTCTAGTTGAGACTGACTCTTCTACAACCCTCGGTTCCAGCCATGTCCACAAATCTCCGCGCCCCAGGCCCCTACGCTGTCCAATAGCGTGTCTAAAAAAAATGATGGACACATGGCGCGTCCAATCACGAACAAGCATCCGGATGGGAATTTCCCCCCCCCCCCCAAAGTTTTTCCAAGCCAGCCATTTAAGTCATTATGTACTGAGGATACGGCGTAAACAAACTATATTTTATATATTAATATCATTTTATTCCAGTGAAAAGATCTTCTAAAATACTTGTACAAGTAAAAAAAAAACGACATTGTACAAGTAAATGACATCTTTAATACACCTAAAGACTGCTAACACTTTAGCTAAAACCGGGGACTTCTTGTTCTTTCTGAATTTCCAATCGAACATACATCTCGGTGGACCATAAACAGATACATCACAAATAATGTTTAATACTAATATCTGTTCTAATAAAGCTAATAATGATGATAAAGCGTAAAGGTTAGCCAAACAAGTTTTAGCAGCCGGAGCTTTGCCGCCTTGGTATCTCCAACAGCGAAGTAAAACCGATACGAGACAAAAAAAAAAAACAAAAAAAAAACTCACCTGTCGCGTTTCCGAGAGTAAAATAATAACACCTAAGAGCCCCAATATGCAGGTTATTTTCGAGAGAGCCATCCTTCCGCCCCTCCTGCGGTACACTGACTGACTGAACCTGCCTGAGCTCCGTCTGTTATCATGTCACTACGCAAGCGCTCGCGTGATCTGCAATGCGCATGCGCTCCTCGCTCTACCCGACCCCTGTGACACGCATGCGCCTTGTATACGGAGCTGATTAGAAGGGATTAAATGATTAAATGATTGAATTAAATCACGATGAAAAGAGGGTCACTTGGTCAAATACAATATATATATATATATATATATATATATTTTTTTTTTTTTTTTTTTATGGGCACAAGACTATTAAGCACATTTTCTTTTTATTTTTTTATGTTAATTATCATTAACGTTGCATCTATCTATATCTATATATAATTAACAACCTTTTAACCCTGAACAGGGAGTCAAATATTATTTACAACACTTGATTCCTGGGTATTTTCCACTCTTGACTTAGTGAACCTGATATAAACTATAAAACGATTCTCTGCTGCCCCCACGTGTTCTAATGCATGAATTACAGAATGTAGGTGTCCCTTTTCCCCTACTTTACCCCAAATAGAGTGATGGATAAATGTTTGGCTTATGGATAAATGTTGTTTTTAAAATATTTTGTTATTTTCCAGATTATACAATTTCTTATTTTATGTAGGACCCATTAGTATAGATTGTTTTGTAAATTGGTAATTCGGCAAGTTCAGTAGCCAACCCCAGGAGACTTAAGGCACGAGGCGTGGACACTGGACTGGCCAATACATCACAGAGCACACACATGCTCTCACACACTACAGGCAATTTGGGAATGCTAATTAGCCTAATGCATGTCTTTGGATTCTGGAAGGAAACCGGAGTACCCGAAGGAAACCAACCAAGCACAGAGAGAACATGCAAACTCCATGCACACAGACCCCAGGGTGGGAATCAAACCTGGACCCTGGAGGTGCAAGGCCATAGTGCTAATCCACTATGCCGCCACAATAGATTTGGCTGATAAATTGATGAAAAAGTTTCTTATTTTATGTAGTTAAGGGCAGATTAGTATAGATCTTGCATTGCAATATTATTTACAATATTTGCATGTTTATGGATTTTACTAATGCATTTTACGATTAAGATTCAATTATTTGTCACATGCACCTTACAGCAGATTATTTTTCCACATATCCCAGTTAGGAAGCTGGGGTCAAAGCAAAAGCACAGGGTCAGCCAGGATACAAAGGTCCTGGAGCAGATAGGGGTTAAGGACTTTGCTCTCCTAAAGGCCTCAACAGTGGAAGTCTGGTGGTAGTAGGGCTTGAACCTTTGACCTTCTGATCAGTAACCCAATAATAGACTGCAATAATAGACACTGATGTAGTGAAGTCAAGGAGGCGTCACTTCCAGTTCTGTTCAGGACACTCAAGGACACAATGCAGCTCACTTTGTACACAAGGGCACAGTCATGCTGGAACAGGTTCAAGCCTCTTAGCTTCAGAGCAGGAAACTGCTATGCTACAGGGTACGGAGACGTTCTAGACAATTTTGTTCATCCAATTTTGTGGCAAGTGTTTCAGGGAACACTGTAACTGGGTGTGCCTTTCAGCTGCCCATATACTTTTGGTTATACAGTATATACAGTATAGTGT
This sequence comes from Clarias platycephalus, assembly GCA_030068275.1. NCBI lineage: Eukaryota > Metazoa > Chordata > Actinopteri > Siluriformes > Clariidae > Clarias > Clarias platycephalus. The sequence continues at coordinate 18,760,457 of JAQQZT010000018.1, read as the reverse complement.
ACAATTTAGTTTAATTTTCCAATTTATCAACTGTATTGTTTCTGATTTTTCTTTTTTTTTCTTTAATAATGTATGTAGTATCATAAGAGTAAAACCGCTCCCTACACTTTAACTCATTTCACCTTTATTCATTCGACTGAAATAACAAATGAACAGCATGTGTATGATGTGAATAGCAGCCACTTCCTGTAATCACCGTTCTTTTTTTTTTTCTTTCACTAGGACCATCCGTGCATGTGTGATTTAATAGCTTAAACATGCTAAATCACTTCATTCAGAGCATGTGGTCAGTGAAACTACCCAGCTGTGCACTACTCTTACTCTTCCACTTAAAACTGATTGCTTAAACAGGACATGACCCAGTTCTAAGACATATATCAGGTGTGTACTCAGCTACTTTACAATATGATCCAGTACAATAGAAGGTCTCTTCAGCATCGATGAGCACAATCATAGCCTGAATATGATTTTGCCATAATACTGTAAGTAAGGTATGTTGATCATTATGTTGATTTATGAATTTGTATTTAACAGAACTAATTTAACTGTTGAACAACCTGGGACATTCCGAACCGTAGTCCAACCGTAGTCTATTGCCACATCCCCTGTAGAGTCCTGACCTTTAAGTCATTTCCACATGTTTTTGCCGTTAAAGGAGTTCCTGGGAGGCCAGTGTTTCAGACATGAAGCACAGACAGTCTGATCATGGCTCTGGCATATTGAGAAAACGTTTTACTCTAATGGTGTCCAAGCACTAGTGAAACACTGGGATAAGTGCATTAGTGCAACAGGGGATTATGTAGAGAAATAAAGGGAGTTTTTACTCTCATAAATGTGTTCTTTTTTGCTACGCATCAAAAGTCCTGCTTTGACTTGAACACCCCTCACAGATGAATAAAGTAAGTTGGCATTCTGTTATAGTATATAATCTACACATCAGGATTCATCACATCACCACGGTAAATTATCAAGTCCCTATTAAAGGTCCAATAACTTACTATACTTTTAACAAAGTTCACCAAAGTGTGTGTTTTAATCTTCAGATAATACATTTTTTTATACAAACCGGATTCCAAAAAAGTTGGGACACTAAACAAATTGTGAATAAAAACTGAATGCAATGATGTG
>JAQQZT010000018.1:18738906-18752124 GCA_030068275.1 Clarias platycephalus | reverse complement strand
ATGTACCAGGATACTGTCAAAAATACTGTATAGGGTATGTTCATGTACTATAAACTGTAATATTTATCATGGTATATAGTACCATGGTACTTTTGACAGTATCATGATACTTATTACATGTACAGTACTACACTACGGTACATGATTCAACTATGGTACATATTTTGGTACAAGTATACGTCTTTTAGTATGCATTTTATCATAGTACGGTACTATGGAACATGTACCAGGATACTGTCAAAAATACTGTATAGGGTATGTTCATGTACTATAAACTGTAATATTTATCATGGTATATCATGACGATTGTTAAAAGCGCTATATAAATAAAATTGAATTGAATTGAATTGAATATAGTACCATGGTATTTTTGACAGTATCATGATACTTTGCTGATATTGTACATATACTACACAATGATACATGATTCTACCATATGGTACTGTACATACTCTAGTACAATAGTATATGTACAGTACTGTTGTATGATATACTATTGTACTAGAGTATGTACAGTATGATATACTGAGGATGTTTATGTATGATAATGGTAATATTTTGATATATAGTATGATACCATTTGATGTATGAAATATTATTTATATACATACTATTTATATACAGTATGTACAAACATATTCAAAAAACATACCATGCCGAACTATGGTAGCTGCCAAATAAGTACCATGGTATTCACCAAAGTATGGAGGTACATAGCATAGTGCTACCATGGTACCCAGAGAATTGCCGTAGTATCCATCCTGGTACTCTATTAAGACCCAGACTGCCTACCATGTCTGAAGTACCACTGTACTATAGTGCATACAGTAGTAAAATGTCTTATGGGATATTTTTTTTACATAAGAAATTTTTTAAATAAAATGTTTACCACAGCTGGATTACGTCTCTCAAGTCAGATTGTTTTTCTACTCTTACCACTAACACATATACCTAACCTGAAACACTAAATCTCTTCTCAGACGCAGTCTGAAAGTCTGCAGCCGCTGACTGATGAGAAATCCAAGGCAAAGCACTGCGAGCATCACTGTACACACAGCGTGCGGCACAAAAAAGTCCACATTTGGATATGAAACAAAGGGCTCCTGGGCTTTTTTCGATATAAATCACTCACCCCGTTCCTGTTCTGGCATGACCCGATGCTGCTGTTCAGGCTCTGAAACAAGAATAAGGAACACTGTGTTGTTGACGATCGCAAGAAGACTTTACAACTTAACAGTGCTTAATGTTTTATTTTAATAAAAGTTCACCAATTCGGGTTGAAATGCAAAATAAATGCTGAATAACATGAGTAAGTCAGTTGTTTATTTTGGGTGAAGTACATTTATTAATAAAACATTTACTCATTTGGGATTTTAAATTTTTTAGAGGGAATTAACGCTTAAAAAAAAAAAAAATCCCATGTATCAGGTTCTGGTTATTTTTATTTGTGTACATGCATAATATAGTTTTGCATGAATGAATTTCTATCCTTTTTTAAATGTTTATTTTATTCTTTTATTTCAGTTTTTTTTATTTGTGTACATGCATAATATAGTTTTGCATGAATAAATTTATTTCCTTTTTTAAATGTTTATTTTATTATTTTATTTCAGTTTTTTTTATTTGTGTACATGCATAATATAGTTTTGCATGAATAAATTTCTTTCCTTTTTTAAATGTTTATTTTATTCTTTTATTTCAGTTGTTCCATAATTAAAAAAAAAACAAATTATTGTATTTATCCTCTTACTTACTTTTTTGTGCAGTATATTTGTTTTTGGGGTCTGTTGTTTATACACACACATGCATACACACACACACACACACATTTCCTGTGTCTTCGCACCAGTTCGTTCTTGTGCTTCTTGTCATTGTGAAATCTTATCAATGTGCTCGTCATGACTGAATACGGCATTTGGATTACAGCGAAGTCTGACGTACATTTCTAACTGCGCTCTTTGTTAGAAGTTGAATAGCTCTGTCAACATTTCCTTTTCTTCTTGGCCAAGTCACGCTTGATGGATGACGAAAGACAAGATAATAACTCGTCTTTCGGGCTTAGCTCTGCTTTACACGCACGTTTTGAGCAGAAAAAAAAAACTAAACAAACAAAAATAATAATTTCCTGTAAAGTTTAAGAAATCGGCCACATTAAACTAAGCAAGGCAAGACAACCACTCTTCAAAGAGCTGAAGGAACAAAACCGAGCTAAATAGGCGACCATGTGTGAAGACAAAATCCAGCCCATAAATGGCTAAAGCCTGAAGTCTGTGTTATATAAACCCCCACTTCTCACAGGGTCCCGTTTTCCCCCCTTCAGCCAAATGTTCCTGAACCAGAAGTTTTGCCTGCGAAGGTAATCACAGTTGATAGGCTTGGAGTTGAGCGAACACTCCGCAATGGGCATGAAGCCAAAACGCACCGAGGCCATTTCTGTAATTCTTACTGCGTGCACTTCTCATTAATCAGCGGGCACCTGGGAGGAAGCGGGGGAGCGGAGACGGCAGCACACGAGTGAACAGGAAACGGGCGGAAAAGTAAAGTTGGGCCAGAAGAAAGCGGGCCAGGTAGCAGATCTGCTTCTGCAACAGGGTCTCAAAGTAGGACAATCAGGCTGATGTGCGAGCACACAAATCCTGACAAAAACCTCTAAATGATGCTGTACAGTATGTCAAGTATCGTAGTGCTTCCTATGAGAAGGGAGTCGCATGCTACAGTATATATAAGCAGTCTGTTACTAAGGTTATGCAATGTGGATCTTCTGGATATGGCTACTGTAACACGCCTGTGACTCCTCTGACCCTCTTGAATAAAGTAGAATGTATTTCAACACTGTGTAAGCTAGCGATATTTGAATAGCTTATTAAAATGAAATTATGCACCTATGCTAATACTGTATGGCATGCAATATAAGTACTTTTTAAAATATATTTGGGTGTGTTGTATTGACTTTTCTTGTATTTGGATGGAGTGGCTCTGTGGCACAAGAGTTAACTGACAATAAAGTACGTATCATACTGTTTAGTGTCATATCATACGATACTGAACATAAAATATGCAGTAGTGTTAGCTTATTACTATAAGATATAACAGCTGTTCCCAACCTAAGAAATGCCTAAATAGTATGATGTATTGGTAATTTATTGCTTACATTAACTATATTACTATAAATTATTGTATATTACTGTAGTTCTATATTACTATAAAATATGGTGCAGTAGTATTACTACATGTATAGTCTACTACAATAAAGTATGGCATATTAATGCTCTTTATTACTATAAAGTAAGTCGTATTAGTACTATATAACTTAAATATGGTGTATTAATACTAAATTACTATAGGGTTTGGTTTATAAGTAATATATTATAATAATATATGGCATATCAGTATTTTGCTTGATGGTAGAACTGAAATGTGGAAGATGCTTGAAAAAATATATGGAGTATTAGTAATCTATTACCTTAAAATATGTTGTATTTAGATCTTACATACTCAATTACTATAAATTCTTATGTATTGGCAATATATAATATATGTATACTGTATATATTTACAATATATATATATTGTAAATATATATATAGTATATATAGTATAGTGTAGCAGTACTAAAATACTATAAAGTATCATGTATTAGTACTTAATTAATATAAAGTATGGTGTATTTATACACTATTACCTTAAAATATGGTTTATTTAGACAATCTTACAATAAACTATGATGCATTAGTAATATATTACAAAACTTCTGCTGCTATAGTTTGTCTTTTAGCTGCTCCCGTTGCTTTATAATAATATAGTACTAATACAACATATTTTACACTAATATAATACTGTATTATTATATTATGTATATGTATATTATATTATTATATAATGTATTTGATGAATTAGTACTATATATACTATATATATATATATATATTATTATATATATATGTCTGTGTGTGTGTGTGAGTATGTGTGTGTGTGTGTGTGTGTGTGTGTGCACATGGTATTACCATAGAGTGCAATAGCTGTGTACGAGACGTGCTGGGGCTGCTGAAGAAGCCGTGGTTGGGCAATAAATACTCATCGGCGTCCACGGCCTCGTCCAGATCCACGCCACTCATCAGACTCCGGTAATATCTGGAGTCTGTGGGACTGGGCAGGTGCATCCGCTCATCACCCTGCAGGACAAATAATATTAATACAGGGGACGCATTGCATTGCTTTCTGCATTTCATATTGTTCACCTGAGTAACATGGCTGTGTCCAAATCTGCTGGTACTATGACAAAAACTAATAATTAAATATCAACCTTGGGGAAGGTATATTTATATACACCACAACAATTAATTAGATTCTGAATAAGTGTTGATTATTTTATATAACAGCAGCCCTGATAATAGTTCAAGCATGATGATCGAGAATGGTATAAACGCTGGTGATAAATAAATCTATTATAATACAACATATTATAAAAAAATGCTTACTTAAAATAAAATAAGTTCCAAATAAAACCAGCTCACCTGAATGACCAGATAGCGTGTAGGATCTCGTGCCATTTTGGAAAACTCAGCAATGAGCTCCCTGAATCTCGGTCTGCTGTCTGCGTCAATCATCCAACCTGAGATTGTGAAGAAAACAAGACTATGTAATATTTGTATTGACCTCACAATAGGCAAATTAAAGCTAGTATTTCTATTTCTATTTACTGTATTTTTGCATAATACTCAATATCTTGTTATTATTAGCCTTAAACGTACCCCATCTGTTCTTTGATAATATTTTCCTAGAAGACAATGCACACCCCAAACCTCCAAACCTTCAGCACTTACATTTGACCATGATCATGTAGACGTCGATGGTGCAGATAGGCGGCTGAGGGAGTCTCTCTCCTTTCTCCAAGACGCCTGCGATTTCATTGGCGGGGATCCCGTCATAAGGCTTCGTCCCGAACGTCATCAGCTCCCAAACAGTCACACCTCCAGAGACAACCACACGTTATAAAAACGTCACCTTCCTCAAGAGCTCATTTAGCTAACAAGTGACCCAGAGTGACCCAAGGTGGCTTAATAAGTTACTTTCATTGCTATGGCATTCAACAACTCTGAAGCATTAACTAAACGTACACTCTCGCTACTCTTGCACATGCTGTTTTGTAGGACAGAGAGATGTGTTTCTTACCATAACTCCATACATCACTTTGATGAGTGTAGGTGCGGTGAAGGATGGATTCAAGGGCCATCCATTTAATCGGCACCTTAACACAGAGGAAACATGACAGCAGTAAAATAGAGTTCTTACGAGAATGACTTGATCACTCAAACAACAGACGGGCAGAACTGTAATGGAAAATGTCACCCTGAGCATTACATCAGAATATTGCTCTAGTTTTAATTATTAGTCGACTACCTCCTGACAGTCATGCAGTGGGGTTTAGCTCTCGCTTCAGGGGAGTGATGCAGCGGCGCTTTAGTGTTTTACTTTGTTCAGCTCAAACAGCTTGTCAGATTCCAAATCTTCATCTTTTTTTAATGTATCACCGCATCACCGCAACACCATCCCACGCGTCATCTCATCGATCGAAGTCTCTTGTGTGACCCAGTTCTGGGATTACCCCTCCAACATCCTCTGCTGAGTTCTTATTAAAGTGATATTGAACGTCGCTGGGAAAAAGTAAAGAAGCTCTTGAGGTCTTGATGCTAACCAGCATCAAGCAACAACCAAATGAATATTTACAAAAAAATATATTTCATGTTTTTTAGGATTAGAGCTCTGATCTGCCAGAATATTAAAACTACTTAGGTTTTGGCTCCTCGGGCGTGACTCTGCATGGCTCCTGGGGGTTGTGCTGTGGTGTCTGGGATCTGGATGTTGGCAGTACATTCTGTGTGTGCTGTGAGTTGCAGGATGGAGTGTTGGATTGTTTGTCCTGTGCATATGATGGGTGCAGATCTGGGGAGTTCGGAGGCCGCACCAGCAGCCTTGAGCTCTTTGCCTGCTTGGCTCATGTGCACAGTGGGTTCTGGTTCCTTTCTATCAGGGCCAACTTTGATTTTTTTTTTCAGCGATTTTCTGCATAATCAGACCAGAAAGGCTTGTCTTTGGTCCCTGTTGGCATAGGGTGAGCCTTGGGTGCCCATGATTCTGTCATCAGTTTATTGGTATAAAGGTGTGTTTAATTGTCAGTGGTGTTCATGTTATGGCTGATCATGTATAAGATTGAGATTGTTACAATTTTCAAAAACTGATTAATTAATCAGCCTTTGGATGATGTACTGTATTTTGAATAGGTTTGTAGAGGATTGTACTTGGGAACAGACTCCATCTGCAGTAATTGCGCCAAGCACTGACACCTACAGTACAAAACTCATGAATTCTGCCAAACACTACATGCACTACGTGATAAATTGCAAATGCTATGCTTTTTTTTCTTCCCCAGAATAAACCATCAGGCTCCAAACATCACCCATAATATAAGAGTCATGCATCAGGACTGTACACACGCACCTTCCCTCCGTCTGCGTGGTACTCCTTTTCATCGGCGCTGAGGAGTTTAGCCAAGCCGAAGTCAGTGATCTTGACATGCTGGGGGGTTTTTACCAGCACGTTGCGTGCGGCCAAGTCCCTGTGCACCAGGTGGCGCTCTTCCAAGTAGTTCATCCCCTGAAATACAAAGCAAAGCACTACTTTCCATAAAAATGGAAAAGACTTAAAAATAGAGAACAGAAACAGCTGGCTTTTCTTTACAACAACAGTGGATGCAATGAGGCATCCAAAGTGTTTCACTCCTCTCATCACTGGTATCTTTTTTCATATTTAAAGCACTGGAGGAATTAAATTCATTTCCATCAGAGAAATCTGACAAACGCTGACAGATATTTTTATCTGCCTTCCCATAGAGTTTATCTCAGTGTATCAGTGTGACACTAGAGCGAAAAGACAGATGTGATTCCCGTGATGAAAATAATGAAAAACCGCTCCGCTATCCACAGGTTTATGATTCCTCATGGATTGATATAATATCTAAAAAAAAAAAAAGTGACTGCAGAAGCAAAATAGATTTCTGGAAAAATAAGACGTTTTTTGACCGATCTCTAATGAGAATGATTTCCCATAACACACATACACACAAGCTCGAAAGTTTGCATCCCCATTCGCATGCATTTTTAAATTTTATATCAATGTGCCTCAGTATGGCTTTTAATGCAACTCAGCTTCTGCTTTTTTCTTTTATTTAAAGAACAAATTCTCAAGCAGAGATCGAAATGAAGGATAAGAGCAAAGACATGAATAAAGAGTGAAATCCATCCAGGAACCTCTGTAATCCAACTATGGACCGTTGAGGCCAGGGATGACCACTGTATTTTTTCCCATTTTTATGGCCATGGTAGGACCTCCTGTCAACATTCACACTCTCATTCACACACTGCGGGCAATTTGGGAACGCCAGTTAGCCTAATCTGCAAGTCTTTTTACTGTGGGAGGAAACTGGAGTACCCAAAGTAAACCCACCATGATTCTAATTTTGACACTTTAACATTTGTTGTTCATTTTAAAATACAAACTTGTGCACTCAAATGTATAATAATGAACCACAACTACAGTAAGTGTCAAAACAGACAAAACAGGTCTGTGCACTTGACTCAGGCTTGTGCACCCTGCTGTAAGGTATAACTGGCTCCAGTCAGATCCAAAATTGAGGCTGTTCTCCGTACCTTAGCGATCTGCACACACCAGTTTAGCAGGTACTGTGAGCCGATGTTGTCTTTGTTCGTCTTGACGTAGTCGAGCAGGCAGCCGTAGGGCATGAGCTGGGTCACCAGCTGAACGTTCGAGGTCAGGCAGATGCCCAGCAAACGGCACACATGGGGGTGTTCCACGCTCGCCATCACGTAAGCCTCCTGAAAGTACCAGACACATTTATAAATGAGAATATGCAGTGAACTGGAAGTGCTTGCTTAGCATCTCTGCAACTATTGTGCTGAAAAAAAGTAGATATATCACAGATAAAAAATATTACTCAAGTAAAAGTAGAAGTCCTACATTTACAGTACATTTGAACTTGAGAAAAAGTACAGAGGTAATCACGTTGAAATGTATTTAGGTATCAAAATAATACTGAGCTTGTATTTCTCGTTGAGCTCGTTTTAGTCTTAACATCACAGTAAAAGTCTCTCTCTCTGTCTCTTTCTCTGTTTTCGTCACTGTCTGACACCTGATACACAATTGAGATTTTCATGGATCGAAAGCTAATCATGCAATTACACAAATACTACTCAGGACTGAGTAGTTATGTAGTGCAATGCCACAAATATAGTGATGTAGAAAGTACAGATATTTGTTGTAGGACGTAACAGAGTAAAAGTACAAAGTATCCAATAATAAAACTACTCAAGTAGAGTACAGTAACAAAGTGAATGTACTCAGTTACCTTCCAACTCTGGTCGCGAGTGTGCTGATATTATGAGCAACCTAGCATGATAACATAGCTAAGGAACTTACGAAAAAAGAAAAGAACACCTTATTGATGGTTGCATTTGATAAGCACCTGAAATGCCTCAGAGTGTTAAACACCCACCTTTCAAAGTTTAAAAAAATTATAAAAAAAAAACAAAAACAATTTGCATAAACGTTTTCAGAATTAGGAAGAAAAGTGTAGGAAAACAGTGCTAGCAACAGACAGTCAAATTGCTAAAAACCTAACCAAAAGAGATGCTAGCCAGACTAGCCAAATAATATATTTTACCATGTTATTAGCTATAATTTTGGACAATAAGCTCTATTTTCATATAATCTTTATTTTATTTTATTCTGTATTAGTGCACACAACAAGCTAACTAGCTGTTCATTTCATTACATTAGTCCCCAGTTTTTAGCCTGCAGCACACTGTAGCCATAGTTAGCTACATAGGCTAGCAATGAATTTATTATTTGTCCACCCTTGATAGTAGCTAAATGCTAATATTTAAGACAAATCCTAGATTGAGAGAGGGGGGGGGGGGGGGTGACACCAAACAGGCTAATAATGAGCTAGCAAAAAATGGCTAGCATAATGAAACAGTAATTAGAACCTATTAAGGCTAAGAGAGAATATGTGTGTGTGTATGTGTGTGTGTGTGTTTGTGTGTTTATGTGCGTATGGGGTTCAGCATGAATCTTCAGAGTAATAATGGTGTCATGCTGGAATGCAGCTTTACCGGAAGGCCCAAGGACGAGAAAAAAAAAAAAACGAATTAGACTCAGAGACAAAGTCACTTTCTGGAAAAGACTTAAAGCTCGGCCAATACAAATAGCTGCTCCTTTCCTCTTTGGCCATCAGGGAGTCGATGGTGTGTATTCCAGAAGGTTCCACATGCAGCACATCCTTATTAATATTTGCAGGCCTGTTCCCTGTCACATTTCTCCTTTCTGTAAGTTGTTCTGCGCAATCAAAGGCAGCCGTGTTTGCATATCTGACTTATCTTCAGAATAACCCTGCCATCCAACACATCTTCTTGTTCAAAGCGGATTTTCTTTTGAACTAATATTTTTTTAATCCTCAGAAAGACCTTCTCGCCCCAAGGATCAAGGACGAGCGGTTGAAGCGGAGCTCCCAAGAAATACTAAGAAATGCGACATAATGCTGTTTCAGCACACACTCTGATTATGCATTCTTGCCCAAAGCTTATTTAAATAGTCATGCAAAACTCCTACTGTAGATATGACAAAACTTTGTCTTTGTACACAGTATAAACACCGCCCCCAAATAAAGTTTATGATATGTTACTAATTAACTGATTATCAATTTTCTGTAATCTATAAGGCTCTGGAAGAAATTACCTCCTGTTATCACTTCCATTAGAGCAGCTATAACCAATCATTCCTTCAACAACTTCTCTGTTTACCTGCTCTTGTAGTAAAGTCACTCCAAATTGTGAGTTACTGTAGCACAATTTGCAGAAAAAGTTATTTCTGGCTATGACAGGAAGGTGTCAGAACACACAGAGCATTGTGGCTTGATGCGTATGGAGCTGCACATCCACAAACTGGTCAGAGTGACCATGCTGACCCCTGCTCCAACAACGGGCATGTGAACATCAAAACTGGACCATGGTGGCCTGGTTTGATGGATCACATTTCCTTCTGCATGATGTGGAAGGCCGGGTATGTGTGCCTCAGTTACCAGGGCAATCTATGGTTCCAGGATGCATTATAAGATGAAGACAATGTGGTGCTCTGGGTAATGTTCTGCTGAAAAACCCTAAGTGCTAGCATTGATCTTGATGGTTCTTTGACTTACCTAAGCATCGTTGCAGACCCAGTATTTATACCCTAATGGTAGTGGAGTGTCTCAGCAGGATAATGCACCCTTCTGCACTGTGAAATGTATTTAGGAATGGATTTGAGTAACATGACAAAGAGTTCAAGGTGTCCGAATTCCCCAGATGTCGATCTAATTGAGCTTCTACAGAATGTGCAGGACAACCTCATGGATGCCACATCCTGCTATTGAAAGGACTAAAGGAATCTGCTGCAACACTAGATAATGTCACAGCACACCTTCAGAGGTGTATGGATTGTAGAGTCCATGCGTTGATGGTTCAGAGTTGTTTTTGTGGACACAAGAGGAACCCACAAAATTTTAGGCGGGTGATTTTATTGCTATGGCTGATCGGTGTACAGTTTAATCACTTTGAGTAAACACGTATGCTAGCAATTAATACATGCACATGGTCATTGTGTGACCAAGCATTGTTCTGACAGGAAGTCAGGTTACAGTACTGACTTCTATTCACCTTGATTTAACAATGATTGGTCTGCCAAAACAATACTTGGAAAAATAATATAATAAAAAAAAATTAAATAGCATGTATAAATATACAGTACCGTAAAAGTTTAGATCCAAGTTTGGATTTATCTTCTACATTCTAGAACAAAACTGAATTTTTTTTTTTTTTTTCAAAACTACTGAAAAAATTTAAATAACACATACTGTATGGCATATAGCATACGTAGCAGACACATCTCAATATCAACTGTTCTAAGAAGATTATTGCATATTTAGATTTTGAACACCTTCAGCATTGTTTTACAGTCTAGGAACAAATAAAGATCAGGAAATTCCAAGGAGTTACAAGGGGTGTCCAAACTGGTAGGATTTGACTGGTAGTGTGTAGAATTTTCATATGATTTGAGAATCAGGACAATATTGTGCACTACAGTTTTTTTTTTTTTTAATTAGCATATCAATTTTGCATCATATTAAGGTTGTGTTCTTCATCATCATCATCATCATCATCATCCTCATTGCAGTCTGAGTGCCAAATAAAGGCTGGTAGATGAGTACTGCTCGGTTTATCCAAAGCCACAGAGAGTCCTGCTGCTAAATATACCATCTGCTTGTCTCTCATGAATTTCTAATCAAGGGCAAGTAAATGTGCGAAACATCATTCTAACACCGAATCTCACTAAAGTCAAAGACATGGCAATCTGTCATCATTAAAAAAACTAAAAACAAATACACAAACAACTCACATCCAGGATCTCCTTGTTAGCTTTCTGCAGCGTGGACTCTCGCAAAACCTTAATGGCGACGGGGATCTTCACGTCTTCTCCTTCAGGGACCCATAAACCCTGCATCAAGAGATTCGATTCATCTTCATATGAACATTCATCACTTTTAGACAAAATATAAACAGCTTTCATGAGCCAGTGGCACAAAGGAGTCTGTGTCTAAAAGAGTAGGAATAAAATGTCTCAGATGCGAAGCCAAGCAAATGTAAAACAACTTCTGAATGTCCGGTGAGGATTTAGCGTGGCAGTGAGAAATCAAATGTTTTAAATTTAACTATGTTTACTAGAAACAGGAAGTCGGTTATAACAACAGGTTCTGGGAATGTGTGCTAAAACAATGCTTAAGGTACAATTTTCTTTAATTCTGAACAAATTTCCATAGATCATAAATTTGAAATGCTTTAACACGTCGGTTTTCTTCTTCGTCACACGTGAGATAGCTGAGAGAATGTGGTTAATTTAATTATGTACTATATTATTTTCCCGTACTATCTGTATGTTTATTGTTTACTGTAAAATAAGTACATGATAAAAAATAATCTAATTGATACTCATATATATCTTAGATATCAAATATCTTTTGATCTACATACTGTATTTCAGAACACTTAAATAAAGAAATAAGCGTCACGTGATTTGCGTATTGCAAACAGGTCATGTGACCTCAGCCAAGAAAAAGGGTAGTCACCTTGTACACAGTGCCGAAAGCTCCGGAGCCGAGCACTTTGATCTTCTTGAACTCTGTCTCTTTGAGGACACGCAGCAGAGCCTGGTTCGGAGCTTCTCCGCTGGGAGTGAGAGGCTCCACTAACTGAAAACACACACACACACACACACACACACACAAGACTTGTCAGGAAACATCTCCACACTCTCAGTGAGGAGCACATCCTGTCTTGATGTGCTGCTTCCTCTCCCATGATGAGCGATACAACACTCGGCTTTGTTAAGGAAGACGTTCTCGTGTCCCACTTATCAGCCTCCTGTGCCAAATAACAGCGCGAAGACTAACAGCGTTTCTCTTCGCTGCTGAACAACGGATGTCCCACTGACCCAGACCGTGTATTTATAACACACACATACACGATAGGAATAGAATCTTCAAGATATTATCTGTTAAGATTAGAGATTAAGTATTTAAGGAAAAAAACACAGATCATCTTAATATGTGTGAGCAAAATCACTGTATGTACGTGGGATGTTTGAGTCAAACCAGGACTTCGATGCGGAATAACAGAACACAGTTATAAGAGTTAAAAACTCCAGCTACACTAGTGCTTGGATACCATCAGGGTAGAACCATAGGGTTTTCTCGGACTGCCTGATTCACGTCTGAATCGCTGGCCTCCCAGGAACTCCTGTAATGGCGAAGTCAGGATTGTACAATAACTCCCAGCTGAGCTCCTGAACGTACATAGGTGTTGATGAATGATTGTGTGTACAGTTCCCACAGACGTCTCTTCCACAAGGATTAGGCGTTCCACTCACTGAATGTTCACAGGTACGACTGCAGTGAGGTCCGAAGATCTTTCACGGAACTACGGCCTTCTTTAACTACAATGTTTCAATTCAAAGGGCGGCACGGTGGTGTAGTGGATAGCACTGTCGCCTTGCACCTCCAGGGTCCGGGTTCGATTCCCGGCCAGGCTCGATTCCCGTCTCTGTGTGCATGGA
>JAQQZT010000018.1:18722273-18732488 GCA_030068275.1 Clarias platycephalus | reverse complement strand
CTTTAAACAAAACATATTTAAGTAAAAGTAAAATTACAGATTTTAAAAACTACTTTAAAAAGTAGAAGTACACAAAATCTACTCAATTACAGTAATGCGAGTAAATGTAATTCATTACTTTCCACCCTTGCCGACAGTGCAAACCACTGAGCCACAGTGTCTCCATTAATTATTAGATATTACATATTAAATCTTCCAGCATTTTGTGAAATGATTCAGTATTCTTCTACAAAAACAATTTTTCCATAAATTTTTTAAATTAAATAATTTCTTTTTACTTTTGTTCACATTTTGTGTCATTTATAGTTACATCCAATGCATGAATGCCGAACATCCATAAAACAAGTTAGTTCATATTATCACTTTTGTTATAGCAGCTATCAATATTCCTTAGAAAAGCATTCCACCATATCAACATCGATTCTGGGTTTTTATTTGTTAACTACCAGCATACTTTTTATTTATTTAACTTTACGACCGGGTTATGTGTCAATCGCTACAGTATGTACAGTATGTCATATCATGTACCATTCCATTTGAATTAGTTACTATAGAAACGCTAACATGTTAGCGAATTCATGCATCACCTTTTGGACACAGGCCGTCACACTTCTTGCACTTTCTGACCCCGTCTTCTTCCACTTCATAAGTTCCAGGACTGCACACTCGCACGCATGCGCCATGGTCTGTGACCACATAGTTACCTGTAAATTATATATATATATAAAAAAATACAAGAAAATTACAAGTTGTAGCTAAAATGAATACACAATATACTGATGTTACTCAGAAACCAGGACAGTTTGGAAAATGAATGCAAGCTCACGACCCAATGATTCAATGATTGTCTATGGTTGTAATCAATCACACTTTAACTACCGTGATCTGATACACAGATCTGTGCGATGACAAGAGAGTTTCCCTTCCTTTCTTTTCTTCAGTTTCTCTTAAAGTATTGCGTAACATCTAATCTCGAACTATGAAACGCAATAATATAGAAAGACCTTTGAACTAAGTGTTTTTTTTTCTTTTCTTTAATTGCTATTTGTTTGAAATAACTTTTTACAGTAATTCATGTAAGAATCAGTCATGCCAAAAAAAGTAACAATTTATTAACTGAATTAATAAATTGTTTTTCACGTGTTAATTTAAAAATCTCCAAAGCTATCAAAATATACTATCATTATTTATTTATAATATTTTATATTATGATATTTATTATAATCATATCAAATATAATATTAATTTAAATATATAATCCTTTATAATTTATACTTTTACATTTATTTATTATTTATTAATTATTTATAATATGCAATATATTTTTGATTATTATAGAATTATTATAATATTATAACATAATATTTTCTCATCATCGTCATCGTCTATACCACTCAATCCTGTATACAGGGTCATGGGGGGGCCTGGAGCCTATCCCAGGAGACTTAGGGCACGAGGTGGGGTACACCCTGCACATGGTGCCAGTGTCCATTGCAGCATAATAATTTCTTTACTAACCTAATCAAAGTCAGTTAGTTAGCTAAGCATTCAAGGTAAAAAAAATTCAAAAGCGCCATGTGAATTTTGTGCTGTTTGACTCAATCGATATATAACCAAAAGCAGCTATTTTTTTTTTAAGTTTACATAATTGTTCGACTTTTGCTACAGGTATCATTCAATTATCTATTACACTACCCAAAAAAGAAGAGTCAGTCAAAATGACTGTTTGTAAGTAAAGTTGCCTTATCAAGTAAAACCAGCGTTTTCAAATTCAGTATACAGTACTTGGTTTTGGGTTGAAATGTCTATTTCAAGTTCTTTCAAACTATTTGACGCAATTCAAATAAAATCTTCCTAGATTTTGGCTTTGAGGTTAATACGAGACATGTGTAGGTACGAGGTGAGAATAAGGAATGTCAGGACCTGCCAATGGTTCTGGGTTAAACCTGGTCCTCTAGTGTATAGTAAGTTGAATTGTTGCTACTTTGGTACACAAGACAATGCATTCACTAGAGAATGGATATGATTGAGGACAACTTGGCGAAATTGAAGGAAACAAAAACAAGGTTTTGTTTAGTTGTAAATTTGTTAAAGTGGAATTTAAACTTATTTTTAATGAGCCCCCGAGTGATGCAACTGCCTAGGGTTGCATTTTATTGTCCAGAAAATGCTCAGAATGAATTCTGTGGATGCTTTGCATGTCTGGGAGTCCGAGAGAGAATAATGGTGATTGTTTCTCACCTGTTTTTTTAGGATGGTGAGAGCTAATCATGTGACCAGACATTTAGAGAAAATTGGGTTTAAAAAAATCCCATGACTGATTTTGTCATAGACATTATTGGCGTGAATGTTGGGTTTCATTCGGCGTCTGGTTTGTGGTTTTTGAGTCGGATTCAGACAACATGTTTTGCAAATTCTGCACTGACTAAACCTCTTTTCATTGGAATGTACAGTAGTTAAAGTCATTAGAAAAAAGGTGTTGGACAGGGCAGCACAAACTAAGACAAATGTGTTTAAAAAAGGAGTAAAATGAACTGGTGTATGAAATGTGCTATACAAATAAACTTGCCTTGCCTTGCCTTGGTCTTTTAAGAGAAATGTTAAAAAATACATTATTCTTTGGCAAAATTACAAGTGCTCAGTGATTGGTCTTTGAGAAAAACAGCGATTAGTCTTTGGGAACAACGGTGATCAGTGATTGGTCTTTAAAAGCAATGTTGATTAGTGATTGGTCTTTGGGAACAACGGTGATCAGTGATTGGTCTTTAAAAGCAATGTTGATTAGTGATCGGTCTTTGGGAACAACGGTGATCAGTGATTGGTCTTTGGGAAAATGTTGAACAGTGATTGGTCTTTAAGAACAACAGTGATCAGTGATTGAACTTTGGGAACAACTGTGACAAACGATTGGTCAAAAAAGATCATTGGGAATAACCCCAATAAAAATTGGAAATAATCCTTGAGAATTGGCAATTGGGAAATAATTTAGTGTTTTTTTGGGAACAATGAAAAAAATGTGATCAGTGACTGGTCACTGGGCACAATGGTTATCATTGATGGTTATTGAGAACGGAAGTGATCAGTGATTGATCAAAGGGAACAATGGCGATCAGTGATTGGTCATTGCTTACAATAGTGACCTTGTGTTGCTAAGGTAAATAAGAAGCTTCAAAATATAGTAACAATAATGATATGTTTTCTAAAAAAGATCATATGGTTCCACTGACAATCTTCCGTCCTCATACTCTTCATAACTAAATCCATCTGACTGAATGAACCGAATCTTACGTGGACACTTCTTTACACACGTGGCCCCGAAGTTGTACTTCCCGTCCTTGTTAGGGGCCAGCTGGTGTCTGTTGGGATCGTATTGCATAAGAGGAGGGCATGCATCTTTGCAAGTATCATCATCCTGGAAGTCCCTGCAGGCCTGCAACACACACATACACACACACACACACACTTAGCTCTGATAACCGAGCATTTCCTTACTGCCCCAGAGATTACGCTTCCTCCAGCTGTGCTCAGAGCCAGAGGCGCTGCGATTGCTGGCCGATGTTTAATCACGAAACCACTAGATTCAGCCACAATGTACACACAGCAGTACAGACGCCTGAGTAGAGTGTATGCTGCTTCCAAACTCGAAGGTACAAAAAGCTTTTAAGAAACAGGGTCAACAATAAATAAGTGTTGGAGAATAGTTAGTAACCGTTTACATTACCAGCTTCAAACTGGATCCACTTTAACATGGTATTATTAATTGTCGAACCAACCATGAATTATAAAAGTCTTTAATTTAGGTTATGTTCAGGTCCAACATTGAAAAAACTTCTGGTTGAGAAAACAAAAAAAATCTGGTTATGCTTCAGAAGCAGATTCTCTAGAGATGGCCAATAACAAGAACTACTCCATTTACAAAATGATAGATAAATATAAAAAAAAACAGGCAGATAAGAAAAAAAAATTATTCAACTTTAACATTTTAATGACAGAAGATAAAATACGACATGGAATTCCGTCGTGGTTTGACAGAGTTTAAGAAGGATTCTGCTTCTTCATCCGACTTTCAAAGGTCAGTCCAGCTACTAAACCTCACAGGGAGTAGTGATATAAACAGCACACGATGAGCAACGTAAATCCTGCATTTTCAACTACGCAGACAGTGAAGTGTTTTCTGAGTGCTTGTGAATGTTACCAGGCAGTCTGTAGGTCTCGGGCCGGTGCAGCCGGACGCGCAGTGCTCGTTGCAGCAGTCGCTGGGTTTGGGCCCTTTACATCTTCCAGAGCACTGCTCAGCACATGTCAGCTTTGTGACTGCAACCACACACACACAAAAATCAAGCACTTGCATTTTAGAAAGAGAGACATTTAAAAACGAGGCAAAAGTTTGGACACCTCTTCTAACACCATGGTCGTTCCTGATTTTTATTTCTTTCTACACTGTAAAACAATACAGAAAAATCTGTAAATCCTTCATAACGCCTCTAATCGGAGGTGCTGGTTGTTCATTGGTTATTTCTGAAGCTGGTAAGCTTCTGAAGCTTGATGGGGTTTGCAAATGCACTTGACACAATACTGTTCTTGCAAAAAACTTGTTCCAGAAACAGCTGACCTTCACGTCCTAAAATAACAACTGACTGTTGTTGTGGTTGTTACTTAATTACATAAAGCCTTATGTGTTATTTCATAATTTTGATGACTACAAAACAATTAGTATTGTTCTAAATTGTAGAAAGAAAAAAAAAATCAATCCAAACTTGTGTCCACACTTTTGACTGGTGCTGTATAAGTAGGTCGGATTAGGTTAAACATGTACAGGATGTCCCGAAAGTCTCTCAGTCTCTGTGCCAGGAACAGACCGAGGAGACTCATGTCCTGGCTGAACAAACTGAAAACTCTAAATCAAACACATTCCTTTGCGACCATATTTTTAGACTGTGCTAACTTCTGGAAGTTGACTGACAATTATGTGACACTTTGTGTTGGTCTATCACATGAAATTGTGGTTGTAACATGAGCAAATGTGAAAAAGTTCAAGGGGTATGAATACTTTTGCAAGGCACTGCAGATATCAGCAATTCAGAAACTCGTCGTTCAGACTTATGCATATCCATGAAATAAAGTGCAAGTTACAAGTGTCGAGTGTCTAGGAAATGGATTAGAGGTTCGTTTTGAAGGGCGGTGCCTGACGATACCTCTAACAGCATCATTATCAGCAGGGAGTCAGTAGTTTATGTCCTGTATGGGAAGATCCTGCTGTGATTTTTTACGGGTGATTCGGCAACGACGTCTATATTCAGGGGTCATTTAAACACATAAACGTGTTTCAATCCGCGTAGCATTTATTAGCCGTAAAACAGGAAACGCTTAATTTTATTATTTAACTCTGCCCAAAAATTTACTACTTACAAGTCTGGCAGTTTGCAGGACCTGGACCCCAACACGAGCCATTGTAACAGCTTTTGTCACACTTTTTGCCTGTAAACACACACAAAAAAAAAGGAAGTAAGAAGGAATTTTATATTTAAAAAAATCAGTGGAAATATTGAACAATAAAGAAAGAGTGCTCACAGTCTGCTTTCGAAGCATTCTGATGTTCGATTACTATAGGATTGCTCTTCAGGTGGACAATGTCGGCCCATTGGATGGTTTCCGCGTTACATAAGAGAGCATTGCTGTGAAACTTCACACCGCCACGGAGTATTTCTTAAGAGGAAGAATTCATGTATTAAAAGGGATCTCAAAGGCACGGAAAATTACAATTAAAATCACACAGTAATTTAAGTTGCACATTGATGAGATCAGTTTAAAATAGGACATTTTGGATCAGCAGAAGGTGACAGTTTTAGAAACTTGATTTCAGGAGTGTTTAATCTGTCACATTCCCTAAGAATGTTCCAAAAAAAAGGTAGAAACATTGGCAATAATAACATTCATTTATGTTAATACATTTATTTATGTATTAATACATTTATTTATGTATTTGTAACTGGAAATGTTATGTGTGTATTGTGAAGTACATCATTATTACAGCGGATGTTTTTAAAACATCATTTTAAAATGAAAACTTTGAATGTGCAAAAAATGCATAATTGAGAATAAAGCGCTGACAATGCATTAGATTATGGATAAATTACATTAAAAGTGTATAAATTATTTATAGTTATGTTAATTATAGTCTTTTTAACTATAAAAAGTTACAGTGTACAAAAACCTAGCAGTAACTAGTAAACCAAGCACTTCGCACTAGTGGATTGTAACCAGGTTTTAAGTACTTCTTAAAAATGACAAAAGAAGATACAAGTGCAAGAAACAAAAAACGGAGAGAAATTGCATTAGAACTCAAACAGGCTGGTCATCAGCTGATCAAAAGTTCTGGTTTTGATCGTGGCAGGATTGCTGAGCTGCACAATCAAGAGTTCTCGCAACGCACCATTGCTGCTGAAGTTGGACGCAGTAAGACATTTTTTATTTCTTAAAAAATCCTATGAGTTATGGGACCCAAAGAAATTTCACCTGCACTGAGCCGGAGGTGTCGGGCTGTTCACAGGCTGATCTTTGTTTGAAGTTTGAAGTTATCATATACAACCTGGTTATGATCCATTAGCGCAAAATGCGAATACTTGGAATGTTTTCCCTTAAGATTTTATTCAAAAGTGTATACTGTACAGTATATCTAAAAAATAATTAGCAGTAATACCTTCCATTAACCCGTTAACAATGTAATACTCCATTCTGATTTCATTACAACGGTACACCATCACCATAATGACATCATCCACCAATTTTCGCTAACTGTTTTTTGGAACATTTATGACCGGTACATGACTCATGACGTACCAGTGAGACTATTGAGGGACAGGTACTTCACTCCTTTGCCTGAGCTCGGGTCATTATTTAACAGGACTGCCAGGGCAAATTCATTATCATACAGCGAATGGCCTCGGATGATGCGCAGGTTGTCGAGCGGGATTACTGGCGCTTGGCTCACAGCTATGAGAACATGGCCTCCGACTTCTTCAATGGTCTGAAGAAAAACAAAGAAATGTTGGTGACAATCCTATAGCTCAACAAATGCAATGATGTCATCTACAGTATAGTCCATATATCAAGCAGTTTAATATTGCAAAGCATCCACAGTTAATCTATAGTTACAGTAAGTCTCAGGTTCTCTGTTGTTAGACAAGTGTAATTTTACTTTTGTATTTTATTATTTTACTAGCGTTATAACCCGTTGAGACAGGACAAGATACTATTCTTGTGCTTAATGTCACATAGAAACCTGTAGAGACCGTATTAAGAGACGCATCAACACCATGTAAGAACTTACTGTATGACCTCAAGGTTACCAGTACATTTCCTATTTAAACGCTGTAATTCTCACAACCATGTATTGTTCATGGGAAATCTTCATTCCTATCTAAGGTGTGTGTGCACATGTGTGTGTGAGTGCGCGTGTGTGTGTGTAATTATAGATCCCAATAGGAGTGTTAGCTAAACATTAAGCTAGCTTGCCTCCTGAAGCTAAGATAAGTAGGGAAACATATTCAGGCACAATTTTTTTTCTTTTTTAAACTTTCAACATTCTGACTTTTAATTACATTCAAGCACTGATCTCTGGAGTCCAAGCATCTTTTGCAAATAGCATCACATATAGTCAGTTTTTGCCAAAATACACCTTCCATCTATCCATCTAGAAACCTCTGTAGTCCAACTAGGAGCTATGGAGACCAATGGTGACCACTGTATTTATTCCCATTTTCATAACCATGGTCCTCCAGTCAACACTCAAACACTATGGCCAATTTGGGAACGCCAATTAGCATAATCTGTATGTCTTTGAACTGTGGGAGAAAAGCCACCAAGAACAGAGAGAACATGCAAACTCCATGCACAAAGACCCAAGGTGGGAATCGACCCAAGGCCCTTGAGATGCAAGGCGACAATGCTAACCACTAACACCACCATGCCGCCTAATTCTATTAAATTCCTGATAATACTGATTGATTGATTTTTATTTATAATCCAGTCTTTATTGCTATATAGAACTGCATTTTAAGTGTCACATCCACATTTGGAATGTCACAAGAACGTAACTTATGGCTGTCAGAAAATGCTACTCTCCGATGTTGTAAATATCACAAGATTGGTTTATGTGGAATATAACAAAATCAGACTTCGCTCTTCAATCTGAAGTGTATTTATTTCCAGGCAAAGTCAGACTATTTGTATAATCTCAAAAAGACAGCTTGTAAGAAATCCTCGTACCTTGAGAAAAGACAGATCATGGTGTGGCATGGTGTATGTGATTTCCAGGTTTTCCAGGATTATGGTGCAGTTGCTGTACATCTTCACCATGTTCTGGTAGTGATCGTCTACCGTGGTCAGCAGAGTCAGTCTGTTGTTCCCCCCCTGACACACTGAGAAGAGAAAAAGAGGACAAAAATCTAAGTTTGAAGTAATATATCTAATAAATACAATTCCAAAGAACATTTTATAAAATGTGGTGAAATTCTGGAATATTAGAAGCCATTCCAAGCCATTTCCACACATTGAGGAGATTAAAGTAGTTCCTGGGAGAACAGTGATTCAGACATGAAGCAGGCAGTCCTATCATGGCTCCGGCGTACTGAGAAAACTTTCTACCTTGATGATATCCAAGCACTAGTGAAGCGCTGAGATGAAGTGCATTAGTGTAGCACAAGATTCTATAAAAAATAAAGTGAGATTTTATTCTCTTCTGTTATTCTGCACAATGAAAAGTCCAGGATTGACTGGTTTTGACACCCCTTATACTTTCCACCATAAATTGAAAATACATAATAAAGTATTTTTTTTGCAGTAGGATTGCACATTTCAAATTCTTCACCATTTTTTCCTTTCAATTGTAAAAGAAAATAAAAATAAATAAATAAATAAATAAATGAATAAATAACAGTTATTCTAGTTTTATGCTAAGAATAAAACACTTCAGGGAATTATATTACAGAAATATAATCATAGACTATACCGTATATATTTTACAGCTACAAGAAGCCTAGTAACAGATATCAAATAAAAAATATATAATAATCAATATAATAATCATCTTGTAGGAACAGATTCTATATGTCCTAGCATCTGGAACTCATCTGAGAATGATTAGATATGATGATAGCCTTTAGTAAACATGATTTTATCTCTCTTCCCTGTAATCACTATGGTTTAAAGAGAACACAACTGATTCTGTAATACTGAAATGTCTCAACTTTTGACGAATACAGAAACTCCTTCAGTTCATGGACATGGAGCCAGTGGGTGTATCTTTTACCAGAACTGCATGCCAGTGGAAAGCTTCAACCACACGCCAAAAGAAATAGCGCTTGTTCAGAGATTCTGCCTGTCTGGCGGACGTTCTCTTTCTCGCACACTTTCATATTTCGCGCACAGAAACTCCCTTTCTTTGACTGTAAGCAGAACAGTTTCTTGAGTTTGCACAGCGCACATACTCCCTGGTTTCTTGGACGTAAGGTTTCTTTTAAACATTTTAAAACTGACTGAATTTACTGGAATGAGATTTCATATCAGTCATCGTTTCCTGATAGGTATCTGTTTCCTGAGACGTGTGTAAGCACACAGATTTCTTTGGAGATCCTACTAAAAATGCAGAGTGCAAAGTGGAGATGTAAAATCTGCTCGTCTCGTACTTTAAGTTGGAAATAAATAGACATGTAATCAATTACAAAGCCAAGTAATGTGGAAAAGTCTGTCATATGAATTATGGTTAAGATTAGATTTTGCAAATGATCATTAATCATGTTACTTGGTTTACAGTATGCGTCTGAGTATTTAAGCTTGCTAAAATAGCGTAGGGTGCAGGTGAGTATTTTCCAGTAACAGCTTGTCCTATAGTCTTTTCCATCTCCATCAATCTAGGAGCCTCTGTAGTCACCCTAGGGACTGGTGAGACCAATGGTGACTATTGTATTTATTCCAATTTTTACGACAGTAGGAAGGACCTCTGATCAACATTCACACACTATGGCAGTGCTTCTTAAATAGTGGGGCGGCCCCCCAGGGGGGGCGTGAGGCTCCGTAAAGGGGGGGGCGTTTGACCTCGGGGAACATGCTTTTTTTTTATTTACATTTTTTTTTGGCGCTCATTCGCAGAGTGTGCGCAGGGAGCATTCGCTCGGTGGTGTAGGGGTTTTGTTTGCACTGAGCATGCGCGCTCAT
>JAQQZT010000018.1:18702763-18717798 GCA_030068275.1 Clarias platycephalus | reverse complement strand
ATAGATAGATAGATAGATAGATAGATAGATAGATAGATAGATAGATAGATAGATAGATAGATAGATAGATAGGCAAATGATAATTAAATAGTATAAAACATTATTTAGAGAGGACTTTATTTGAGCAACACAACCTTTCCTTATCATTCACTGATCATATAGCAATTCATAAAAACACAAATACGCCACCTGATGCCATTCCTTGTTCCAATACGCGGTCGAATTACTCAACAGGGTTGTGTACACAGGGAATTACAAAAGATCTATCTAGAACTGGGTGTGAGCCGACTTCTTTTTGCTTTTGGTGTACACACACTGCTTAAAGTACGATCACAAGATTAATTTTTCACTAAGAGGAATGATACAAAACAATATGTATTGTTTTGAAGGTTTAGATAGAATTAGGAGATTTAATCATAAGCTAACATTGTTGTTTATCGGATCATTACCTGCAATTACATTAGCCATTTGCATTAATTAAACGAATTAGACAAAAGCATATCCACGCTTATAAGGAAGAAGCAATGCTAATCAGTTTTCCCTTGTAATTAGAGTGCACAAACTTAATATCATTCTTTGGTTAAAATGGATATCAAAACAATCGTTTAGCCGAGCATAAAAGCTGGGTGGGGGTGGGGGTGGGGGGGGGACCCTCTAATGTGTCTGCCAGGCAATGTTTATATCCTTGAAGCCTACAGTACACATTGGATGAACAGAAAAGTTCCCCTTCCAGACCCACGGATTTGAAATGGAGCCCAAATCTCGGAGGTCTACTATCAACTTAAGCATTTCCTCAAGGTTTCCTGTGCACCTAGTCCACACTTCCATCTCCAGCTAAGATTTAATTGTTATATGTTCAAGGGGTGGGGATGGCCCATTCCTCTACATACAATCAAAACAAAGACAGTTTTACACCACAATAAATAAATTCACATCTGAAAAGTGAGAGACGATTGGTGTTTGATCTGTAAAACCTGTTACTATGAAATGCATATGAGCAATATGAACAAATCCAGACCAAAACCCATTGGGGACAAGGTTTAAAGGTGTGCCAAATCAAGGAGGGGGATAGAAAGAGGGCTAAAGGATGTTACTCCCCTTCTATCATCCTCTTAAAAAAAAAAAAACGAAAAGAAAAATGGGCTCTTCTAGTTTTTCAGGAAGTTCCCTATATGGGGAAAGAAAAGCTCTTTGCTAGAAATGCAGATGCTGGTGGACTCCTGGGAGAATGGAGGAGGTTCAAGGTCTGATCTGTGGAGGATGGTGCGTGTGTGTGTGTGTGTGTGAGCTAATCCAGATGCTGAGCAGCTACAGTAGAAGAACATAGAGTTTAATTTCATTCAAGGAATGTTAAATACATTAATGGCTAAAGCTACCTGAAAAATAATACAGCATGACCCCCTCCTACTTTAGCTTCTCAACTGGGTTTTCTTGTCTAGATATACAGTATATGCACACTGGCCTCAGTTTAAGGAGGTCCAGGATTAGATGGATTTTATCTATTGTCATGAAAGAACTGGCTTTTACATGATCTCAACCAAGCCATTCAGGAGTATAAAAAAAAAAACATTTAAAAGAAAAACTCATATGCACAACTCGTAAAAAAAGTAAATGCCTAAATGGAAAAGGACTTATTCCAATGTGGGGGGCCTGGGGACTATGTCAGGTAGTTCAGGGGACAAAGCAGGGTACATCCTGGATAGGGTGCCATCCCATTGCAAGACACAAGCACATACTCACACATTACAGGCAATTTGGGAACACCAATCAGTCCACCCTGCCTGTCTTTGGATTGACCAAAAAACCACAGTGCTCGGGGGAACCTAGCACTGAACATGCAAACACCATGCACACAGTACCAAAGGCAAGATTTACATATTGCTTTATAGAACTAGACATAGTTCATATAATGAACCTAACGAGACATAGGTTCATTATATCTTTTGACATGCAGTTCATATCGAACCATACAATGAATAGAATGAACATCAGCATTTTGCTGTAGTCAGTAGAACAAGGAGAGGACGAGAAGCAACGCAGACATTGTGTGAAATGTTACACCCCTAGTAATTAGGTGCAAAAGGGTGTGGAAGCTCTTACCACAAATGCAGAGCAAAGTAAATAAGTTAAGTTAAGCCTTTAATTGTTACATATACATTACTGCAGAGTGAAAATCTTTCTTCGCATTTCCCAGCATAAGTGGGGTCAGAGCGCAGGGTCAGCCATGATGCAGTGCCCCCACCTGCAGCAGATAGGGTTAAGGGCCTTGCTCAAGGGCCCAACAGTGTCAACCTGGTGGAGCTGGGGCTTGAACCGCTGCCCTTTCGATCAGTAACTCGGTGCCTTAGCCCTGTGAGCTACAACTGCCCCATTTGTAAAAATACATTATTTTTCTGATAAAATTTCTCGTAAATGAAGGCGTAAAACCCGAATGATATTTGCAGAAGATTTCAAGCACAGTATGGTAGAAATTTAGATATACCGATATACTCTCATAAAGGTATTGTCTTTTTCTGCACAATCAAAAGTCCCGGTTTGACATGAATGCCTTGTACATTCATAGGATTCGATTTTTGGCACAGTTTGATCGAAACCGTTTTCGACTATAGAGTCGTTTTGCTCTAAAGGTCAATGGATTCTTAACACTCCTTTGACCTTCCCTTCTTGTACTTAACCAGCACCACAATCATGTTAATGCAAAAGGAAAGAAGATTTTCTCTTTTTTTTATCCTTTTCCCTAAATCTTTCCATGTTGGGAAAAAAGAAAATCTAACTCAAAACCGAAATCAAGGCAAATGTTTATGTGCCTTGGAAAGGCCTTTCTAACAAGTCAGCGTACATCTCCAGTTACACTTTACTAACGTTTGGCTGTGTTTATGCTGAAGCCCGGGGCTGGAATGCTGGTGAAAAAAGTTCCTTTTGAGCACGTAGAGGTAGCATGCACCAAGTATATAAGTACTAACCTTTTGCACAGTTTATAAGAACATCTTTCTCTGCACGGGACGTCTCGGGCGACGTCTGATAAAAGAAACAGGAGCTTGTCCTAAATCCTAAAATGTCCGCGGTGCTGACAAAAAGTGCATTCAAGCCATTTATATCCATTACCTTTTGAATTGCTAATGTGATCACTGGTGTCTGGGAAGCTTTAGAACGTATTCATGATGTCGAGAGAAACACGCATCATGGGGGTGGTAAATGACCTCTTTATGTGTCTTTAACTAAAACATGGTATATCTTTGCATTGCTTTAAATGAGGCTTTGTGGAGTGCAACTTGGAATAAAAAAGCAGCCTTATTGTGCCATTCATATGAAAAAGATAGAGAGATGTCCTGTTTCTCAAAAAATTAATGACAGCGTGCATTATTAGTATTATTGCTTTTGGATTGCATTTGTAAAGAGACATGGGGTTCTGTTCAGCAAACTCATATGAGACCTTACATTATGACGTTCATAGTACAGTAAAGCAATTTTGTAATTTCCGAAACAGTTAGTGGAGTCAGATGATAGTTAAGGCACACACAAGTGAAGTATGAAAAGGTCAGGTGTCCAGAGTGAAGATAAATGGTTTCCGCTATGCCATTATAGTACAAACCTTTAAAATGTATTATCTCCAACAGGAAAAATTTTGTCGAATGAGAAATGTGCACTAAAGGCTTTCAAATATGGACTATTTTAAACAAACAAACAAACAAAAAACTGTCTGTATTTTTCCATCTCCATCTAGGAACCTCTGTAGTCCAACTAGGGACCATGGAGGCCAATGGTGACCATTGTATTTATTCCCATTTTTATGACCTCCGGTCACACATTAACACACTACGGGCAATTTAGGAACGCCAATTAGCCGAATCTGCATATCTTTGGACTGTGGGAGGAAACCCACCAAGCAAGGAGAGAACATGCAAACTCTATGCACACAGACCCGAGGTGGGAATCGAACCCAGGCCCCGGAGTTGCAAGCCACTAAGCCATTGTGCCGCCATCTGTAGTTTTATACAGTATAACTGCATGCTATTCAAATGTACTTAATTAATTCTAATTCATTTCCCCATTCCCATCCTTATAATAAACATTCAATAAAGAACTTAACCTGTATCTGTATCCGATATTATGCATTTTTTTTTTTTGCATGAATTGCTTGATTGGATGAATGTTTGAATGAACTCAGCAGTGCATGGACATCTTCTCCATCTAAAAACAGTCCCAAATTACTGGTCTACGCTTGTTGACGCTACACATAAAAGGGTTAAAGTCTGTAATAATCTTAGATCCCTACAACACTCTGAGCTACAGTATTAGGCATCCTAGCATGTCTGCTTCAAATATTCTCCTGGCTTCCAAATCAAGACAGTGAGTCAGTCGGTCTCACTGTAATTACCTTCCTTAGGAAGACTTCGCAAACCCATTTTAGCCATTTCTTCCCCATAGAAATCTGACCACACCAATCTCCACCAGTCTCCCGGTCATAGAGCGCTCACACTCATCTCTCTTACAGGAAATAGAAGAGGCCACTACGAAGAGAGAGTGAGTGGGCAGCGGAGGCCGGGCTTCTTTCCTGTTCACGACAAGCTCCTTATGCTACAAGACAAGAAGGGGGATGGGAGGGGTGTGAACAGGAGGGGTGGATGGAGGGGGGGGGGCGGGTGGCGGTCGCTACCACAGCCTGGATAACCCACACATTTCACACATCATTCCAGCCGGAAAAAGGCAGCTGCTCGCCGAATCCCCGCATCATCGGCCCACCGTCACACAAGACTTCATGTTCCCAAAGTTTTTCCCAGTCTCAGAATCAAGATCCAGAGGCAAGATTTACTGACCAACCAGCACACATTTGTGGCACTGGCTTAAGCTTAGGTTTCCAGCACAGAAACGTGCATGCCAGTTGAGTTGACTCAGTGGAATGTACTGAATTAAATGGAGGAAATTAAAACTAGGTAATGGCCTGAGAATCAAGAACATCTGAATGCGCACTTTAGTTGTTGGTTAGGCTTAGCGTTCCAGCAGACCTCAAATTAACTTATGGTTGAGTATTTAAATTCAGAGGTGTAGCTGGGACTTTTACAAAGTACAGTAATTACTTTATTGGGATGGAAAACTACATGACATTGAGCAAGCTACAAAAAGTCACCAAGCTTAGGGAGAACATGGCGGGAATCCAACTCTCGGCCCTGGAGGTGCGAGGCGACCGTGCTAACCACTAAGCAGGATCTGTATGCCGTCTAGCTTTTATGTGAAAACGAATAAAAACATCCTACTGTAAAAAAATAAAAAAGTCCCACCCACTGGATTTCTATTGTCTCAATAAACTAAGATTCACAGGTCAATGTACATGTAGATAAAGTCTGTGTGGGTGAACGTCTTTCTTATCCCACATACTTTCTCTTTCACTGAAATGCCTTTTTAAGAACTGAGTGCTGATACAGCAGAAATGCATATCTATCAGGTATCTCCTTAATCACCTTATCAATAGGTCTAAGATTTCTGATGCTACGGATAAATCGAAGATTAAAATCTACACCTTGGTAGCACTTCGTTTTTAATGGGTCTTGGCTTAGCTCACAGTAGGAGTTCCACAAATTAAACTAGCGTAGCGTAGTTAGCGTATTAAGGCATGAACTTTATTTGGTTTGTTAAGATTTGTTTTAGAAAGAGAATTGTATGGATTAAGTAAAAAAGAGAACCAGGCTAACATGAGTCAAAACAAAAAATGACCAGCACATATGGGTGAGTTAGCTTAACCTTTTATTTTCTTATCTTCCAGTGCTTACGGTGAAGCTCCTTGGTGCTGTCCCCACACGGTTAGTCAGCACACACTCACTTTTTCACTCTGCTTTGCACATTATGACACACATTCCTCTTCTACTCAGAAGTGAATAATCCTGCCTGAGCGGAGACTGGTACAGATTCAGGTTACTTGTACTGACTTTATCTAGTGGGCCGTGTTGCAACATCGGGAGTTGCGACTGCGTACGGGTTTGGCAAGCTCGCCGATAGTGTGACCCATCGATTTTTCAGTATGAAATCCAAAAAGCCCTGTTACAACTTGTGCATGACACAGCAAGAAGTCATGTTTAAAATGCCGGCTGTGGGCCAAGAGCTGGGCCTCTGTTAGTCCAATCCTCCACGGTAGGGCTGCTGTAAAGAGGAAATGAATTAATCACAACCATGTGGCAGGACTCCGTAGGATTTCGGCATGAGACCGAGACGGGTACTGCAAGTCAACGTGAGGTGTCAATATTCTTACAGCTTCGAAACCCATCTGAATGGAAGCCCGACGCTGTCTGAACAGGACAGTCATGTTTTCCGAAGACGAGACGCCACAGGATGTGGCCGTGCGGCACGAAGAAACAATAGTCCTGATTGTCTTGAAATCTAAAGCCATCCAGTTGGTTTAAAGCCACCCACTCAGTCTAAACATAAAGAGTCCCTGGTCGTCTGTCTTGCATCACTAGTTTAAGCCATGAAAGTTAAAGATTAATATTATCACAGAGCAGAGAGTGACACCGGAGCTTCTTACAATCAAGCACAACTCGGGGATTTGGAATAGAACGAATGATGCAGGGCGATATGGTCAAGCTGATAAAAAGTGACCCACTTTCAGACTAATGTTGTTTCCAAATTTTTTCCAATTTTGTGAAAGGAACAAAAAAACTTTATTTTTCCCTAAATAGTGCATGCTTCATAATCACATAACATAATTGTAAAGAGCAGCTCAGATTCATGGACATGAACAGACTAGAAAGATTAGAAATTACAAAACAATCCGATATCTGTTCGAACAAATCGTCTCTATCAGGAACTGCCTTGACACGTTCACAGTAATATTATTCTACTTGCAGTCACACATTTCCATTCATCCAGCCCACCGAGCAACAGAAACGAGCTGGATGACATCAGGGCGATCTCGGGAACAGATGTTGGACTTCCAGAAGTCACAGTGATACGGTCAGTCAAGAATGTTTTCCACGTTCCCAACTTCAGCACTGCTGGACAAGATATGAGGAATGACCCAAGGGAATCGCGTCCTGCACAGCGTGACCTTTGGCGACTTTGGATGAGAAATAGATGTTAGCTTAATAGGCAGGTGTTGAGGACTGAGATCATGAAAACAATTGCTGTTACGTAAAATAGAGTGTAGTTTTCTAGATAAGTTGTGTACACTTATTTACTAGATGGATCTACTTTACAAAATGTAATATTAATCACTCTGCGATTGGTATGAAAAGTAAATCTTGTCCTAATGCCAGGCACACTTGAATCCGTGTTGATTCCCTCAGGCAATGCAAATAACACACACACACACACACACACACACACACCCTGCTGACATAGCCTGAATAAAATACCAAGTGTGAAAATAATGATTCCGACTGTTTTGCCCTAACTGCGTTAGCGAGCTCTGAAGAAACTGTTGTGCTGCTTTGGATTCCACACATAGTTCTGCGTGGGCCACTATGACAACACAGCCTGACTCGCATACTTGCCCTCTTGACCCCACAGTGATCTTCTAATCTCTAGGTTATTTTCCACACTTGCGATTACAGAAAAATTCAAAAGCTCTTATACTACCAAAACAAGAGGCTATATATTAAAAATTCCCATCTATAATTAGCTCAAGTGAGGATTAATTGCTTGTCACGAGGCCAGGATGATTTCCAGGATCGAGAGATTTTGATAATTTTTGCTCAAATTCCTCATCGCCAGGTCTCTAAACCTAGCTGAAATTTTTAACTCTTACCTACAAAGGTTCTAACTACATCGGGGGGGATCAAACAAACCGGGATTTGGATGATACAATTTCTAGAAAGGAGAAAGAAGGAGAAAGTGATTGACATTTACAGAAGACTCTTAGCTGCAAATGGTGCTAACGTGTTAAAGCCGAGGTGGCTCGGAATCCACTGCAGGCGTTCCCGTGAAAATTCAGCGAGTAGAACTCCTGATCCGAGATGCATCTGTCTGTGGGAACTGTACACGCGATCATTCACCATCATCACTTGCACTTTACATGAACTCAGCTGGGAGTTATTGCCCCATTCCCCATACGGTCCTGACCTCGTTCCAAGCCATTTCGACATATCTGGGCCATTAAAGGAGTTCTTGGGAGGCCGTTTTTTCAGACGTTAAGCAAGCAGACCGATCATGGCATACAGAAAAAACTTTCTACATTGATTGTATCCAAGCACTAGCAGGGGATTATACAGTATACAGTAGAACAAAAGCGTTCATATATACAATACAAAATACTTCGAGTTCCATATACATATACTTAGGTTCAATATACTTAGACCTAGGGTAACTCAACCCTTTAAATCAATCGCTTGCATCGTTTTAAATCCAGTATAAAACATGCTAACCCAAGCCAACACGGAAGACAAGCTAAGTGAATCTTTATAACGTCATTTAAACGTCTTTTTTCTTATTAACATAGTCATAAATTCTGTTTAGTGTACATCCTGGTCCACCTTCAGGGCAAACACAGGTTCATGCAGAAATAATTTGTTCTAGCTTCAGACAGCTCATAAGGAACAAACAGCACTCCCACAGCACTGTAGTAAAGTGTTTCCCAACCTGCATGCCTGCAGTGCACAGTTCTGTTGTCGAGATTGTCGATGCAAAACAAGTTCTGCTTCCAGGATGGGGCATTAGCATTGGAAATAAATGGTGTTTTCTTTATTCAATGCACACATCTTTAGTATGTACATTGTCTCGCAGAGTTTCACATAATGCAACCTGCCACTGGAGACTCATTCCAAGAGTTAATACAAGCCCAAGGGTTTTATTAGGCCTTTAAATTCTTTGTTATTCCCTTTGAACGAATATCATACAATTGTACACAAAAAAATATCCGCAGTTCAAAATCTTCCAAGATATGCTCTTACATCTGACTTTGCAATGTCTCTGATTACAACAGGGCAAGTCTTATAGAACTTGAAAAATGTCTAATTTCCTTTTCCAACACACGACATGATCTAGTCAATGGATATACTGTACTTGGTCATATGACCTTTCAAGAAGCATGTAGAGGAATAATGAAAAAATAATATTCCCATGGACATATTCCAGATAAACTGACTGGCCACGTTATTAGTAACATCACACTAATCCTGAGTGTACTAATAATGTAGTAATGCTGACTATCCATGAACTATTCTCCCGCACCACCACTGCAATGTTCTTGGATGTGGTCGTCTGTCGTTGTACTGTAGGCCATCCTTCTCGAGGTTCAGTGTGATGTTCTGAGATGCTTTTCTACAGTACATGCAATGTCTGTACAGAATGGTAAGTCTGGTCATTTCTACCAACAGCACTACTGTATAACGCAGTGGATATTCTTTGTAAAGACTGTACACATAACTTGTATATGTTCAGAAAATATAGTATGTACGTTCAGTCATGAAATTCATTCTCTTACTTTAATGTTTAATATTTAATTGTAGCATTTTTTTAAAGGCCAAGATCAAGGAATTGTCATGTCACTATAGTCCTACATCAAAGTGGGGCTGTGTACTTTAAATCTAAAGAGATTTCTTTCATGAAATAAATCTGATTCACAATAACATTAATATCCTATAATAAACGAAACACTACAATCATGAAACAATAATTGCGTATAATTAATAACATGAAATAAATATCAGTCACCCTAAACTCTGTCACTGGTGTTACTGTTATACAAAATGAGTTTTATTTCATGCATAAAATTTATTTAATTTATAAAAACGTCTGACAATTAAAAGTAAATTAAAAGTAAGTAAGTTATTGCTATTAAAGAAGTTCTAGGTGTGATACACTGGTGTTACAGATATGACTATTATAGATTTTTTTTTTAAAAGATCAGTATACAAAAAATATCCAAACAGTAGGCTGAATTTGTCTTTCTAAACTGACTCAGTCTGACATTTTGTTTCATCCTAACTCTGGCCCAGGCCCGTCATATTCCTCATACATAAAAAAAAAAAAAACTAAACATTAAAGCAGACTCTTTTTCTTGGCCTTGTGCCATCACGGAGTTCCCAACACATCTCATGAAAGCCCACCGCCATCACACCACCATGCAGTAACGTGACCCTGAAACCTGAACAGTTTTTTCTGTTTCTTCTGTTACACTTAAACTTTACGAAACACCTCAAAGCCAAGGGAGCAGTGATTCGTTTCTCACGGGGGAACAGATATAATATGACACACACTAAACCAAACTAAAAGTGGTCACCCGATTCTTCTTAAAACCAAACTTTAAGATCAGAAATGTCATTTAAAGCTGATGGATTAGACATTAAACCTCTTCCGACTGTATTCAAGTGAGCTACTGCTGGTGTCTAGCAATATTATTCAACTGAAAATACATAATGATGACAAATGGACATAAAACCCTTAATTAAGGAGGAAGTTTGCTATTACAACCATATTAGCGCTGTTTTTCTTCGCGATGTGAGAACCCAGAAATGAATCAGCTTCCTGCGGCGAAAGCCATCATCCACATTAAAGAAGGAAATTAGTTATTTCATTATTAAAGTATTATTTAGGTGTAAAAGGAAAAAATATTGGCACTGCAATATGAAAAACAAGTATAATTGCTCCTTAATTAATTAATTTAAACAGTTAAATTAAAAGCACTTGATTTTATTTTGTAGCCATTGATAAGTTTAATTTCTGTCAGTTTTGCCAATTGTGCTGACAAACTCATAATATTTACTCTTTTTAAAAATTATTTTAATAATAAAAAGGAACAAAGCTACAGAATAAAACAAATATTTTTGTTTTGTTCACCCACTGAAGCACCCTTCCAAAACTGTTTTTCCATGTATTTAAAATTAAATTTTGATTTTATAAATTTAACCTACTTTTATATCTTATCTTCCATCTTTCACTATCTTAGCTTAACTAGCCAGACTCAGGTAGCTAATGTTAGCTAAGCGAAGAAGCTAGTCAGCTAGTTTGTTTTTTCAATTAAAATATATCAAGATATTTTAATTGACTTCAAATGAAGCAGATGATGTAGAATGTAGTGATGAAGATGTTTGTACTAAGACAGTCATAAAGTAAATTTGTAAAGCTTGTGTATAAACATGGCACTCTGTGGCTAGCATGGAAGCTACACTAAGTGCCACAGCCAAAACAAAGGGCTTTTGTGGGATAGGGTGCTGTTTCTTGAGATTCTCTCTGCTTTTCTAAAGGGAAATGTGCCAAATTTCTCACTTTCTCATGATGTTGAATTCTGAGTAGAAGTAATTTTGTAAGAATAAATAGCCTTACACACATGATCTAAACATTTTTTTTGGACTAAACTCTTGTGCGTCGCAGTCATCCAATTTGCAGATTCTTTACTTTGACACATTAGCGACTCAGACTGATTTAATATCTAAAATAAAGGGTGTTCAAGTCAAACCGGGACGTATGAAATTTCTCATGATGAGACTTTAGCCGCAGACGATCTCGGCCCAGGTGGTTTGAAGGCCACTGGAACGCCTGATTCTTTAAAATTACTATACTAACAATAACTTGAGTTTCTGGGAGGCCAGTGTTTTAGACATGAAGCAGGCAGTCTGAGAAAACCTTCTACCATGATGGTATCCAAGCACTAGAGAAACCCTGGGATAAGAGTTTAGTGTAGCAGCGGATTATGTAGGGTAATAAAGGGGATTATGTAAAGAAATATTTTTTTGAAGACTTTCATAACTGTGTTCTGTTATTCTATGCAATAAACCCTAAAATGGATTGTTGAATGGGTAAATTGTGTCTTTATGTGGACAAAAGTGTCTGGTGAATAAACTAAGTAAGGAATAACTTACTTGTGACCTTGTGACCTTTCTATTAAAAGAAAATCATTGCTGAGGTTGATTATTCATTACCACAACATGTATCATAGAGTTCTATTTATTTTATATGACAGTGATTTGCCAACAATTACAATTTGTTTTAATTAATTAAAGAACACACTGCACTTGTATCTAAATATAGTTACATTTATTGTTGTGGAAAACTGTATTTTCAAAACTGGTGTCTGTTATCATGTAAATTGTATCCTTTAAAAAAGAATATACATTATTATAACAGGTATTTTTTTGTAATATTAATGCAATAAAAAAACAGTCTTACTTACAATGTTATCAATCTCTGACACTGGAGTTTCCTTCTAAAATGCTAAATAAATGTCTTGGTAAATGTCAAGTTACCCTGGAAGTTGTTCTTATAGAATGAATATTATATTAAAACAATCAAGCATTTCTAAGTTCTTAATTTAGATATAAATACAGCACATTAATTGAATATAACCACTGAATTAAGAAAAAGAAAAAAAAACAGCTACATGTTTTAACACTAAGACCTTGAAAAGGAGACAAAAAGTCTCGTCTTCGAGACGATGAGATCCAGTTGTAGACCAAACACAGCACTGGTTTTATAAGAAGTGCATCTTTCAACAGTATCAGCTATGGAGGGGATATCACTAAAAACACAACGCTATCTGAGGATTAGCTCTCTAACCCAGATACCAGTTCTTATGTAAAGAAGATAACATGTTCCCTCAAGAAACTTTTACAAAGTTTATGCCTCAGTGAGATTTTTCTCTGCATCAGTACTCGCATTTTAGTTGTTAAGCAATTTAGTGTTAATCGTGTCTTTCACGCAACCTGGCTTTCAAAGCCGAAACCTGCAAAAGCTTAGAGTTTTGCTTTATTCCTAACACAACAGGATTGAATGCAAACCCACCAAGCAAGTCAATAAATACAGGAGTTATATTTTGTTCCACCATGGTGACAAGAGCTGGCTGTAGCTTGTTCTCACACGTCAGATGCCCCAGGCTGGGAAAAACAAACCCGATGGGAAGAAAATCCTAGATTCTTATCACCTTTAGGTGGAAAGACCAGATTGTAACAGAAGACGAGTGTTTCTGGGTGAAGAGCGTAAAGCAGAGCCATTCATCTTTTCTGACATGTGCTTGACATTTTTGCATCCAGGTGTGTCATAAAGAACGAAGTGTACGACTTCCAGTCTGCAACACGAAATGGAGAGGAAGAGGCAAACAGAGCTGTTTTGAATTCTTAGACTTAGAGATAGGATGATGTTAAATACAATGAATAACTGAATGGTCTTTTTTAAGACATATCAAAGTATCTAGAATGGATGTTCAATTCAATCCAGGACTTTTGCTTGTGCAGCATAACAGAACACAAAACAACCCAGCTGTGATCGGACTGCCTGCAAAACATCTGAAACGATGGCTCCCAGGAACTCCTCACAGTTATGAAACTCCCTTTATTTCTCTATAAAATCCCCTGCTACGCCAATGCTCTTATCCCAGCATTTCACGAGTGTGTAGATACCATTATGGTATAAAGTTTTCTCAGACTGCATGCTTCATGTCTGAAACGCTGGCCTCCCAGGAACTCCTTTAATGGCCCAAACATGTGTAAATGTCTTGAAGCGAGGTCAGGAATGTACAGGGGATGTGGCAATAACTCCCAGCTGAGTTCCTGTAACATGCAAGTGGTGCTGGTGAATGATTATGTGTATTGTTCCCACAGACGGATGCGTCTCTTGCACAAGTTGGCGACAAGTTATTTGTTGATTTTCAAAGATTAGGATTTCATCATTTAGGTGAAATTTCATTGCAAGTCTCGGTTTGACTAGATCGCCCCTTGGAATTCCTTTAACTTTTTAAAAAGAACATCAAAGTACATAAAAGGACATAAAAGGACACAAGTCCTGCACTTTTAAAAGAACAAAGCTGTATTTGTCACATTACAATACGGCACAATTGGGGTCAAAGCCCTCCTGGTTTTGATCGAGTTAATATCCTTGCTCAAACCCCAACAGTGGCAGCTTATCGGTGCTGGGACTTGAACCTTAGATTTTCCGGTCAACAAACCAGAGCAACCCAAGACCTCAATCATGCAAAAAATGTGGTCTACCACTGAACTACAGTACACCCCTCTAAATCTATGCCCTCATCATAACGTTACTCATATTACAGATATCAACTTTCCTTATCATAGCACCATCGTACCGGTACACTCATTTACAATCGCTTATACGAAAGCTGGGTTCCCTGAAGTGATGGTGTTATTGTTGCATTGTTTTCCTGAAATCTGACCGTAAAATATGCCAAACACACCCCTCAAAGGAGAGGCTTGTTACATTACTCTTGACACAATAGCATATTTGTAATAACAAAGTGTCAGCCTTGGTTGCTTTAAAGAATATTGCACTTATGCAACTAAATCAATAAAATGATTCAGATGTTTGTACTGGTAATAAGTTTTTAATTATTTAGACATATTATCCAATTAATCTATCGGTACATCTGCACAGATAGGCATAAGGTGTGGTTTCTGTGCCACTTTTCTCACGTAACGAGGCGTTACCTCTGTTCTAGTCGCTGTTAAGAGTAAATGAGGCATGGTGCCTGCCATTGCCTCTGTGTTTCTTGGTCTGATTAAAAGAGGGAGAAGCTTCTTTTACAGTCTCCGTTTTAACTTTTTAGACTTAATAAAAAAGGCATAGTAGCCTACGTGCCTGTGAGAACCAGTAAAGGAGGCGTGGCCACTATGTTATTCCCCCTAAACGAACGCGAGATCTTTTTTGCCTGTCAGTCATGGTGGAAATGTGACCCCTGTGTCAGTCAGTGTCAGAACAGGAGATGTGATGTCCTTTCTGTCAGGCTTGTGCAGTGATGCATACATGAACGAGGTCAAGGAGGCGTGGCCTCTGCCTGCCAGTTCCAATGAAATAGGAACTGTTAGTCCACCTGTCGGTTCCAGTGAAGTAATCTTTTTTAAGGAAATGGCCCTCTGCTGGCTCAGATCCTATTTGACCAATCGTTATCAGTATGTAGATTTAAATGGTGATTATTCTGCATGTTCTCTAGTGGAGTTTGGTGTTCCACAGGGTTCGGTTTTAGGGCCACTGCTTTTTTCCCTTTACATGCTTCCTTTGGGCAACATAATTCGTAAGCATGGTTTAGTTTTCATTGTTATGCTGACGACACACAGTTATACGTCTCAGCAAAACCAGATGAGAAAAACCAGCTTGCTAAA
>JAQQZT010000018.1:18677492-18702591 GCA_030068275.1 Clarias platycephalus | reverse complement strand
GTGTCTTACGATCTGCCACGCCTACTTCGATCAAAGGATGCAGGCTGCTTGTCAGTACCGCGTATTATGAAAACTACCGCAGGGGCAGAGCTTTTTTCTTACAAAGCACCAAAGTGAGCTAGGCCTTCTCATCCAACATCAGTGCCTGACCTCATAAATGCTCTACAGAATGAATGGGCAAGAATTCCTACAGAAACACTCCAAAATCTTGTGGACAGTCTTCCAAGAAGAGTGGAAGCTGTGATAGCTGTAAAAGGTGGACCAACTCCATACTGACGTGTATGTATTTGGATACAATATCATTGCAGGTTTGGCCAAACACTTTTGTCCATATAGTGGACTCTTACATCACTCACTCTTATATCAAGGTTCTTCTTTTTTTGCGCAATACTGATGCCATTATCATATTGTATATCACATAGAATCGATAGTTACTTTCCCCCTTTTTTTTCACACCCCACTGGGATGCCGATCACACAATCGAGACCAGGTCTCACGTTTATTTCTGGTTAGTCGAAACTTTGTACTGTGGCCGTTATTGGCTCCTTTAACAGCTCTGAGTTTGAAACAGCCTCACTTGTAACTTCGGATAAAAGCATCTGCCAAACGATTATGTAAACCCTGTGGCGTCTGACAGAGCTTTGCATCTTACACTTTTTCCTTGTCCTTTTTTTTTTTTTTTTTTTTTTCACCATTCTGTGTGTACAAGCTCAAGCTGCTGGTCAAATATGGGCTTCTTTTAGAGAGTCAGAGCTGGAGAGAGATGAATCAGAAAAAGAACAGAGCTGTCCAATGAGTCAGGAGCAGAGAGAGAGAGAGAGAGAGAGAGAGACGTAAAAAGCTGAACACACACACACACACACACACACACACACACACAGTTTTTTTACCCTTTTATGTAATACCATTTCAGTGTTCCAGGACGAAAAATATTTCTTTTTTAACTTGAAGAAAGCACTGAATATGATACAGGTTCAAGTGTGTTAGAGTGTGCGTAAGTGTGTGAGTGTGTGATTGTCTATGCAGAGACTGCTGGCCTAGAACTGTCATCCTGCTCCTCGATACTTTCCTTTCTCCAACGTTGGCTAAATATACCACTGAAATGTCAGGTTCACTGGATTAACCTGCTCCGAGTCAGTTATAAAGCAAAACCTAAGAGAAAAAGGAGAAAATTTCCCTAATACATCTTCTAACATCTGTCAACTAATATCAACACATATGAGGTAAGCGAGTACACATTATCCCCTCCTCGATTTCTTCATAATGCGACTGGCGCTGTTTCCTCAATTACTACAGCAAATATTTGCCAAATGGTTTAATGCTTTAGAAAGAGCCGTGTCTATTTGCAATATCATTCATTCGTATTAAACGCATGCTTCGGGCACATCAAAACTCAGCTACCGCATCCTAATGAGCCGTTATTCTAATTTATAAACATATACATCAATAAGAAAGGATAAAAAAAAAACAAAAAAAAACGAGGCACACACGTTGTGCGGCTTTGTTGTGTAAAACAGAAGCCTTATTTCGAGGCTGCTCGCACAGACTGAAATGCCTAATGAGATGTAAAAGAAGTGATGGGAAAGTGTTTTTTTTTCTTCTTCTTCTTTTCTTTCCTTTTTTTCCAGACTGAACTCCAAGGTCTCTTTCCACCACTGTGGCCTGCTCGCTGACGGAAACGCAATAAAACCCGTGACTCTGGCCGCTATCGTGCAACTATTTTAGGTTTAAAGGGACGTTTATGTCTTTCCAAACAACATGGGTTCAATATGTCACAGAGGATGACAAGGTTACATGGGTGTCCGTGTCTTTCTCAGCATAAGTTATAAAACACGCCAGGAAATTGAAAACGTATAGATCGGTAAAATGTATCAGGGCAGTGCAGCTAATACACTGGATTCTCTACAAATCCTGAATTTTCGTATTTTTATGCATGTTGCTGACATGACCTCTGTCTGTTTTACATGGTAGGTTTGCAATTTCGACCTCAACATGCAAATATACAGTTTGGGTTTTATGCAAATGGCTTACTGCAGACAGGAAATCACTTCAGGAATGAGGACTTTCTGTGTGAATTGATACTAAACTCAAAATGCAGGGAATTGAATATGCATGTTTCATTGAAAAATTATCGATTGGTGTTAATAGTAGATGTTTGGTACACAATCCTGATCTGAGTGCAGTGAGTAACATTTAGTATGTAATATGTCTTTTTATTTTTTTCAGGGAAAAAGTTTTTTTTTTTGTTTGGCGACGGATACTCCCTAACCTAGAGATATACCCGTCATTTCTGTGCCAGTCATTCACACACTACGGGTAATTTAGGAACGCCAATTGGTTTAATCTGCATGTTTTTGGACTGTGGGAGGAAGCTGGACTAACCCACCAAGCATGAGGAGAACATGCAGACTCCATGCACACAGATCCGAGGTGTGAATCGAACCCAGACCCTGAAGGTGGAAAGCAACAGTGCTAACCACTAAGCCAGGTGAAGAGGCAGAAGGAGAGAAAAAACGCCAACATCTGGATGAAAGTAAAAACAATTAAGACTGCAAAAGTTCTGAGCAACCCCTCATTTCTTACATATTTTGCTTCCAAAGAGCCAGACTTTCTTATACAGTATTTTTTATGTACTGTAGTCTTGAGGAATAGTTCTCCAGGCTTCCTGAAAAATGTTTTAGCTCTCAGTTTCAGTCCAGTCCCTGTACCTGAGCAGGTTCAGAGGAATGTGTGTTTGTTTGTTAAGCCACACAGTGACCTACAGTATGAATCATTCAGGCTTTAAAAAAGCATCTAACTGAAGGCATGAACCAGTGAGAAACAGGTGCAGATGATGACAGATGATCAGTACACCGGTGAGGCTGAATTCTGAGTGGTTGGAACAGACGAGAGGGGAAATGAGGTCGCTGCTGAGGTTGTCGCATAAACAACCAGTTTTTAAATTATATCTTTAGGTACTTTGCAGAATGGCGCAGTAAAACATGTGTTCCCATTTCTTTCATTTAATTCACTACATCATTTCATTTCA
Organism: Clarias platycephalus; assembly: GCA_030068275.1. Taxonomy (NCBI): domain Eukaryota; kingdom Metazoa; phylum Chordata; class Actinopteri; order Siluriformes; family Clariidae; genus Clarias; species Clarias platycephalus. Next base: position 18,699,563 of record JAQQZT010000018.1, on the reverse strand, counting down.
TTCAGTATACACAGTAGCTGTAGCTTCCTTTGTGTTATTCTTAATTAAGCCGACCCAAACAGATCTGTTGTCTTTTAGTAAACCAGGACGAGAGAGTAAACAACTGAAGCATCACCTTGTAGGCAATTACAGCCCGATGGTCAAAGATCTATAAACGGTATTGAGTTGAAAGTGAGAAAATAGGATCGGTTCTTGGACAAAAGTACATCCTTATTGCAAACCCAAAGTTTTTATAAGCTTTCATACAGTTTCTGTGAAACAAAAGAGTTCATTTAAGTGGAAAAAGAAAACCAGAATGGCAGAAAGAGACAACAGCCAGATTGCTGACGGGAATAATGGAATGCAGACCCAAATGGATTCCGGCCATTTCCAAACCTGCTCGGCATCATTACAATCAGGGGGAACGCTCAGATGGCCAAAACCGGACACTAGCAATCAAAGCACACTCTTACCAGCCAAATTAGACCCGCAGTACCCCCCCCTTGGTTCTTCGTCAAATACAGACGCATTTCGAATCGCAGGAAGCGAGGGTTGTGCCTGTGAGGTTAAGTGACTGCTCGATAGCTTAGCTGAGCAAGCAGGTCTGGCTGTTTTTCTCGAGCGGTTCACTTGACTTCTCGACTCCGAACTCTTTCGCAGATGTGGCTCTGGGAAACCAGAGCACCTGGTGCAGCCATCAAGCCTCTGTGACATTCAAAGGCTGATTTAATAGCTCAGCATTTTTACAGTTTTACCTCCAAGAGCTCAGGGAAGAGCAGAGAGAGGGCTCTGATAACGTGCTTGGAAAGAAATGATGGAAAGCCTGCTGTGAGAAATCAGAGACCGACCTGGCAAAGGAACGCAATAATGATGCAAAGTGTATGCAAAATCATGTGGGTGCTTGGCAGAACAAACAGAAAAACAAGAATATGTCTTTTTTCCCCCCCCGAGTTGGACCTGGGAATCTCTTCAGACTCTTTTACGTCTCGTCACAAGCCAGCACATTAGCGATGTTTACTTTGACTGATCACGTATCAGAATTAGTCCTGATTTATCACCAAATCTGACACGGCACACGCGACTTGTTTGCTCAACAGCAGGACACTCGAGTGCGTAGGCAGTCTCTGTAAACAAAGCATTAAGACACAAATTTCGCATAACACTCGAGCTTTTTATTCAAGTCGAGTCTCTTGAAAGAATCCCAAATCTGACCCCACAGCCAGTTACAGGATAAAAAAAGATCAACAATTAACTGGGTTTTGCTAAACTTGCACCAACACTCAAAGTAGACTTAGGACTTGATTTGAACTGTCATGGAATGAAATTTAGTCCAAGTGACAAGTTATTATTTAGCTCACCAAAAAAAATGCAGGATATCTGCTCTGAAGTTAAGACGCTAAATCCTTCTGTGATATTCATTCATGTCTAAAAAAAAAAAAAGAATCTGATTACATTTCCTGGTCAGAAACAACCAAGACAGCCAAAGAGCATGTCATCGAATCCAACCTCATCTGACGGAAAACAGCACTAAAAGGTTTTGTGTCCGATGCGTTCCCCATACGCGACCACACTGACTAAACGGATTCAAACCCCATGAGGAAGAAGCTGGCAGGACTAAAGCTTCTTTCAACATTACTGTAGGAAGCACTGATGGCTTTTCAATCTAAACAAGGATGTGACCTCAATGGAGGGAAACTTGATTAGCGTCCCTCCATCTTTCACTAAACTCCAGATCATTAAGAGGCAATGTGTGTGAGGAGAAGAAGTTAAACTACTTCATATTTGTCAGATCTTTCTCCTGACCTTTAGGGAGGTATGAAGCGATGCCCGGTTGGGTTGTTGATACTGTAAGTATCAGTACAAAGTTTTAGTGCAAAAAAATCTTTTCAGGGAAAAAGAAGCTAATGTTTAAAACATTTTTTTCAGACACTTTTCCATAGCGACTTAAGTGCTTCATACTTTTCCTCATTAAATATATCCTTATACTGGTTCACTAGGTTACTAACTAGAAGTGATTGGTTATTGGTAACGTACTGATCATTTACATTCATAGCATTTGGCAGATGCCCTTATCCACAGCGACTTACATTTTTATCTCATTATACATCTATTATTAAGGGCCTTGCTCAAGGGCCCAACAGTGGCAACTTGTACCCACTGAGCTACACCGATCAGTGAATGGTCACTGGGAACAATGGTGATCAATGATTGGTTATTGGTAACAATACTGTTCAAGGACTGGGAACAATGGTGATCAGAGATTAGTTATTGGTAATTTACTGATCAATCACTGGTCACCGGGGAAAAGTGTGATCATTTATTGGTTATTGGTAACAATACTGATCAGTGACTTGTTACTGGGAAAAATGGTGATCATTGATTGGTCATTGGGAATAGCACTGATCGGTGATGGTCACTGGGAACAATGATGATCATTGATTGGTAATTGGCAACTTACTGATTAAAGACTGGTCACCGGAACCAATGGTCATCATGAGGGAACAATACTGATCTGTGATTGTTCAGTGGCAACTGTGCTGATGATCATTATACTGATAAGTGACTGGCCACTGGGAACAATGGTGATCATTGATTGGTCATTGGGAATAGTACTGATCGGTGATTGGTTACTGGGAACAGTGGTGATCAGAGATTGGTTATTGGTAATAATACTGATAAGTGACTGGGAACAATGGTGATCAGAGATTCAACATGCGTAACAGTAGTACTCAGTGACTCGTCACTAGTAACAGTGGTAAGCAGTGATTGGTTATTAGTAACTTATTGATTAGTGGTTGTCTGAAATGGTTGTCATGATCAGTCATTGGTCAATGGAAACAGTTGGGATTAGTGATTGGTCAGTGGGTTTACACGTGGGTAGTGAGTTGCCTGAAGCTGCTTTCAACCTGCTCTCTCCACCGTATAACCATTACATAACACAACAACAACGGCGAGCTACTTAGCTGCCTACATGCATTAATACAGTCTAAGTGAATAATCACGCTTTGTGTAGAGATCTGCGCCTCCCTAGCTATTTAATAACCTCAGATTACATTTCTTACCATGGTGATAATACATGGTAAACAAGCTGCTGTTATTCATGTTCCTCTTGGATTATATTGCGATACCAGCTGGGATTCGGCACTGAAACGGGGTTATTATCTCCATTATCTCACCTACAATTGCTGAGTTCATGCTTTGACAAATTAGAGCAGGTAGGCAGTTTTTCTTTTTCCTTCGCCAGATGTTAGTGTTGGCAAGGATGCCAGGGCAATTTTGTAAAATGAGCAGGTGATGAAGAAGCCAAGCGGAATAGAAACATCTGCCTTGGGCTCCGGACAAGAAACATTAAAAAAAAAAAAAAATCTTGGCTGCGCATGAGTCCTTGTGGAGTTTGTGTCCACTCAGAGACACTCAGGAAGTGAGGCAGTAACAACAACTGCAACCACGCAAATGGAGGTGCGGTAAAAAGCTGAGGGTTTTTCTGGAACATCTTTCCATGTAAAGCACACACGCCTCGCGCACAGCCAGCTCGTAAGCAAGCAGGCCTCGCGCGTGCCGTCTGTTTTGTTTAGCCGTACTGAAATATTTGGGAAATCTGTCTTTAAACACGAGCGATTTGTTAGGATTGGGAGGACACTGGTCAGAGCAGCCTGGAAGCTTCAGTTGTTTAATCCGCCTACCGGTTTAGTGTTAATACAAAGCAACAGCGCTCTAAGGAACTTTTGGCAGTTTGTAAACTAATTAAGACAGAACAACTTTATCAAGCTACACGTTCTAAAGGTCATTGCTAGAAAAGCGGTTCTCTAATCCCTCCACGCAGTGTTTAGTAACATTGGCATCATGCTGTGACGGCGATTCACATACAGTACACTCCATAAAGGGCCTGGGTTTTAGAGCATGGCTGCAAAAAAGGTTACCATGCTGACAAGCGCATTCCCATAGATTTAGTGTGTGAGCCAGTCAGATCCGGCTGAGAGAATTAAAACAACAGGAGAAATGCCACACACGGAGCAAACATTGAGTGTCCAGTACCCCTCGGATTGTCGACGCCAATAATCGACGCCAATTTTGTCGAAATATGCACTCACTCACTCAGTGTCTATACGGCTTTATGGTGTATACAGGATCCCAAAGGGGGTGGAGCCTATCCCAAGGAGGGGTACCAATCCAAGGGCAGGGTGCCAATCCATTGCAGGGCATGCACACACACTACAGACAAATAGGGAAAGTCAATTAATCTAATCTGAATGTCTTTGGACTGTGGGAGGAAACCTACCAAGCACCACCGTACCACCATTGTAAAATTGACTTTCAAATCTTCTTCATCTTCATCCCAGTTATTAGCCTTCTCATGTTTTTTTGGGGTTCTCCCTGACAGATTTGACAAATTTGAATGTAAGTGATATTAGTAGTTTGGCTCTAGTATTATATGATGACCTAACCATAATAAAAAATGATTTATGAAGTTTGGACATGAAACTGAAAGCATGTAGCCGGATCTTCTCCATAGTTAAGGTCCTATAAATCTTTTCCTTTCCCGGCTAATATCAACGTCTAGCCGCCTAGCATGAAGTCGAAGCTGCCCGTAGTTTTTCTGCATTACTACTCGATCTCCTTGACATTTCGCTCTTGCAATGTTCACTTGAGAAGTTGAACCGATCCTAAGATTTGGAATTTATTTCCAACTGCGAATTTATAGTTATACTGGTGAGATTAGATAAGGTTAATCAATCTGATTTGCCATTTCATATTGAACGAAAATTTTTACAAATGTATATACTGTAGACTTTAAACCACTTTAACCATATTTCCCATATATATATAATTATTATTCATTTAAATTTTTTTGCTTCATATCTGAAACGTTGGCCTCCCAGGAACTCCCAAACATGTGGAAATGGCTTGGAGCGCGATCAGGACTGTACGGGGGATGTGGCAACAACTCAGGATTAGGGTTAGGGTTAGATAATGTGGAAGTGGTGTTCGTGTATGATTGTGTGTACAGTTTCCGCAGATGGATGCGTCCCTTTCAAGGAACGCATGAATATTCACAGAAACGAGTGCAGTGGGATCCGAGCCACCTCGGGCCGGGATAGTCGACCGCAGACCTACGGCCTTCTGTGCTTCTGTAAATGTTAATCGCTAAATTTAATCACAAGATACTTGACTTATATTAAAAGTAATTTAAATATAAAGGTCATTTTGACCTGAATGAAGAATACGGGTTTAGGGTCAAAACTGTTGCTCTGTAACTGATAAACTCTAGCACAGAGGCTGCATTTTATCCACGAGAGCTGAAGAAAGTAACAGCATGAAAAGACTAAACAGTCTCCAGTTTTGCCTTTACACGACTGACCTTCAGTACTGAGAGCAGCGAGGACTTTAGGGAGCACGTACGTCCTTGTGAAAGATATACACATCGGGTCTGTTTGTTCTGTCCTGTTACAAAGGCGCATTAGTGCAAGTAGGACAAGCTGCTTTCATTTCCTTATGAGTATAATTTAATTCTTGCTTTAATTATTCTACAGCCATGGCGATAATTCTTGGTCATTGAGTTACATATGAACCTAGTAACCTCTGTCCTGAAGACTTTCCAGGACTGCTTTACCTCTGACTGTAACCATGAATGTCAAAGATCTCCTTACAGAAAACTTACTCAATGATCAAATTTGTTAATAACAGTAAATGCAGTTTGATTATGTGCCATACAGTCCTTACAGAACAAGGGCGTTCATGTAAACCTAAGATTTGTTGCTATAAAAGTTAATCAACACCAGACTAATCAGATGGAAGAAATTAACAGCATCATGGTATAAACTCTCTTTCGGCTGCTCCCGTCAAGGGCCTGTCACAGAGCACCATCTGAACCGCACACGACTTGGCACAGGTTTTACGCCAGATGCCCTTCATGACACAACCCACCCATTTTTCTAAGCGGGTTTGGGACCGGCACTGCATTCAGTGGCTGGGTGATATGGGGTGTGGCAACCCAACAACGGCAGGGCTTGAACCCGGATCCTCAGATCCCCAAATCAACAACCTGAGCCTCTACAACGTACAGGACTTAATAATATGGCATATCAGAATAAATGTTAATAAAATGCAACCCATGTCAACGCAGAGCATCTTATCCGAATCACATAGCCGATATACTGATGCAGTATTTGGTTACTTAACTGTTGAAGGTTAAGAAAATGTCCCATGTCTTTCTACATCATGTATTTCTCATGTCCTTGTAGAAAATAGTTTTGACCTGAGTCTGTTCAACAAGGCATGGTGGGGGAAATCGCTGGATGAGCAGCTAAATGCAACCCTTTCCAAATTCCCTGTCTTTTCATTGTCTCTTGCTACAGTACAGTATATCACTCGGTTTGACCCGTCTAGAAGCTTATGATTATAAAACGTAGGACTCCCTGAGAGCAGATGGGTCCTGCCTGCAATAAGACCCCACCGACTCTCATCTGCTAAACAGTGCTTGGACCGTACCCGAAAGTCACTTTTGAAATAAAAAAAAACAATAATTAATACATGATTTCCTCATTAAAACTCCGTCAGAACCGGTTAAAGCTTTCAATACAAACACACATCACTTTTTTTGTTTTTTGTGAACAAACAAAGCTCCGGTCTGATCTGGACTGAATTTTGCATCAGATTGGCCAGCCAAAGGAGGAAGCAGACTGTAATAAACTGATTTGTGTATGTCCCATCTGTCAATATTGGCACAAGCCAGTGTTTACACACAGGACACCTCTCAGCTGACCCGAATAACACGCTGAATTATTGAGACACTGTAAACAAACAGCAGTAAACAGCATTACGCCGGCCAATTAACAGCAGGGTCTAATATTTACTCCGTGATTTCACCTTACAGCAGTCGCAGACTTTGGCAAGACACGTCAAAAAAAAGGCTTAAGATTGTGTTTTTATTCACTGTTAGTCAATTAGAGAAAGTGAGCCAAACCAACACCAACAGAAAATCTGCAAGAGTGTTCGGAATTCTTTGGTTTATGTTCTTCCTGAGCTGCAGATTTGACTGTTTACCTGCTCCGGCACATACCCTGTTGGCTCAACGAAACTTTTAATAAGGTTTAAAATTAGTGTCCGAGCAAGGCAAACATATGTCTAGGGCAGTTCATGCTTAACTGGCATAATACTCTTCAGTGTCTGGGGTACAATGAGCTGTTAGACCAGGCCTCTATATATATGTATGTATATATATATATATATATATATATATATATATATAATACATAGAATACATATACAACAGTAAATAATACATAGAAATGTTTCCATACTACATACTGTACTTTGGTACTATGCTATTACTGTACACATACAATAGCAATTAGGGACCATGGAGGCTCTGACCATTGTATTTATTCCCATTTTTAGAACCATGGTAAAAACCTCCGGTCAACATTCACACGCTACGGGCAATTTGAGACGCTAATTAGCCTAATCTGCATGTTTTTGGACTGTGGGAGGAAACTGGAGTACCCGGAGGAAACCCACCAAGCACAGGAAGAACATGCAAACTCCATGCACACAGAGTCCGAGGCGGAATTCGAACCCGGACCCTGGAAGTGTGAGGCAACAGCGACAGTGCTAACCACTTAGCTGCCAAATACGTTTAAGAATGTCATATTTCATTTTTAGAAATAAAATAAAACAATTGATTGTATACATTATATGTATAATAAATCGATAAATTGACATCATTAGGCGTCCTGACGTACAGTATTCTATGAAAAACTTCTGGTAAAGAGTTGCCTAGTAACAAAGGCTAAGCTGTGGCTTTCTGCTTGTTTATGTCATGAACAATGGTGTCAAGTTTTTTTTTTTTTTTTAATGGTGTCAAGTGATGATGACTTTAAGCCATCTGCGACACAGCGAGGGCTTTACGCACTCTCGGAGTACGAGACAAACCGCAGTCTCTGACTAGTCTACATGTTAGCCCGGCCCAGTCAGAGTGAGTGAAATCACCGCGGCTCCATTTACAAGTCAAACTTCCGCGATGTTCCCACGCACCCTCAGCTGCACATCACAGAGCAGGCTCGCGCTCAGCTACGGCATGTCGCACTTTCCCTCAAAGCCGAAGCGCTTTTGTGTTTGAAACACAAGACCTCACTTTTTAACCCTGAATACACTCTTTATTCCTCTTTTTTTGTTTTTAAATACATTTAACCCCAAATAGCCGCTTACAAACAGCTTCATTTTATAACACACACACTTTACTGTCATATACCATGAACCGATACATGAGCTTTTCTTACTTTCATAACATAACAGCTTAAACTGTAGGTTTATTTCCGTAATACATATACAATACTTAATACATGCTATTATACAGCAATACATCAGACTTAGTATATAAAAAAAGATTTTGAGATCTTAAACACTGACACTTAGACCTAGAATACCCTTTTGTCTACCGTATACTGTATGAGAGCCCATAGTCTCTTCTAACATAAATACCAACATAGGTCTAACATAGGTCTAACATAAACACATCCATTTCCTTGTATTGTTCCCCAGAAATCTTTTTTTCACCCTTACTACAAACATGTAAATCCTAACGTAAAGCATTCCATTGAGATCTTAAACACTGACACTTAATCACACTGTGAATCTCTTTTTTAAGCACCTTATGAAAACCCCCCAAAAAAGTCTTTCATAACCAGACTACATATTTTGTCTTAATATAGAATACCAGAAAACCTAGATTTATACATTTATAGGAATTTGAAGTACATCATATGGACCCAAGTCCTGAATCTTGAGATCTTAAACACTTTGATATACAGTACATCTTGAATACTTATCTAAGAACCATGTGTATAAACATAAAAAACATTTTACATTCCTTGTACTTAAAGTATATTCTTGTTAAATATATGTATACTCTAAAGTACATCATATACTGTAGAGCTAAGTCCTGAACACAGATCTTGGCGGCATAAACGCTTTAATATACATCTTGTGTATAAACTCACAGCTGTTTACAACTAAAATATATTTATTTCCTTGTACTGAACACCAGAAAACAGGGATTTGCACCCTCAATACTGTGCATCTCTTACCAGAATACATCTCAAACAGATGGTTCAGAAGTCCTAAACACTGACACTTAGACCTTGAATATTTTATATCTTTAACAACATTAAGTCATAACAGTACCTTCAGTTTTAATCCCTTTGCATATCTCAGACCTGAACTCAGACGATGATTTGTGTACCGTAGAATGCTTTGACTTTTAAGGGCTACGGTATACAAATCAGTGTCTCAGTATATATACTGTATATATATATATATACTGTATATATATATATATATATATATATAAAACAAGCAGGACAGAGGAAATAATTTTAAAAAAGGGTAGTAAAGTGGTAAAATTTACGCATTAAGGCATAAAAGTAAAAGTAATGATGACTTTGACGTATTCGAAAACCCAAACGCACAGTTTGAGATCTCCCCATTAACACACACCAGTGAGGCTCCCATATAAGCACATATAAAATAATCATTGACTTATGCTGTGTTGCCAGTGCTGCTTTGGTTTTAAAGGTTTTATATATATTTTATATAAGCACAGAACACTTGGAAATACTGACTTAATTTTCCCAATGATTAATAAAGTACTCTATCTATCTATCTATCTATCTATCTATCTATCTATCTATCTATCTATCTATCTATCTATCCTGAGAAGGTCAGAATGTCCTCATTTCATGAGGATATGAAATTTTCTCCCAACTTTATATTCTATACTATATATTCCTGTGCAATCCTCTATGAGGAACATTACTGTAGGTATCTTTTTTTTCTTTCTGTTTAAAGACATTGATTACACTGATCAAGAGTCTACTGTATCTGTGTGCATGATTATCAGGCGCTTGATAAGAGTCTGGGTCTCAGACACCATGAAATCTGTGTTCATGGTACTGTATACAGCATTTGTTTTAGGTTGTAAATGCATGTAGAAAGCATATATATGACCAAAGAATTATATGTGAGCAAAGAGTGAATAAAATTAGGTTTATCCTGAAAATTGTGTTTAAGGTCAGAGTGACATATCAAAATCTGATACCAAAATCTGTGTTCATGGTTTACAGCATGTGTTCTAGGGTATAAGTGCACTGATTTTGGTATCAGATTTTGATATGTCACTCTGACCTTAAAAACACACACACACACACACACACACACACTTTTCAAGATAACCAATTGTTTTTAGTTTCCATACCTGCCCATTGAACACATTTAACCCCCTGGACACCAACTGTAAATACTCTACTGTACATGGATCGCGCGCGGATGGACCTGAACCACACCTGGACTTTACCGGCGCGTAAATCACAGCTGCGCACTCACCGGGCACGCGCTTTGTTGTTGTTGTTGTTTTTTTTTTTTTCAAATTCCAAAACCCAAATACAGATGTTAATGCCTTAAACAGATGTGAGCCTTACGTCATTATGCATCATGAGTTACCTTTCTTTTCCGGCGTAGCGCATGATCCCAAGGAAATCAGGAACGATAAAAGGAATCCGGTCTTCAGCAAATTCTCCATTTCGTCTCTTTCAACGTTTTTGTTTCTTTCTTAAATCTCTCTTTCTTTTCTTTCTTTAGGAATTCTTTGTTACTCCATAACTGTAACGCGCCTCCGTTGGCGGACGTCTGTGTGTGTGTGTGTGTGTGAGTGTGTGTACTGTATGAAGTTTTGTCCCAATTCGAGGAACCTCTCCCGACTTAAAACTTTGACAGCTCCTCCTCCGCCTTCTGCGCTGAGCACTGAGTCCGGAGTGGAGTGTATAACCCTCAGGGTCCAATCACAAATCACCACCCACCCCCCCTAGCCAAGTGCACTAGGTAAAGTGCTCCCATGTAGTAGTAGTAGTAGTAGTAGAAGTAGAAGTGCACTGGTATGTCCAATAGGAAGTCAGCCTGTGTTGGGGTTGTGACGTCATTTAGGAGGTACTTAGGGGGCATGTCTGAGAAAGGGTTCCAGTAAAATAAATAAATAAATAAATAAGGAAGGTATGTTAAGGGAAAAAAGTGGGTTCCCATCACACCATGTCCTGGCAACAGAAACACACCTCGCTGAACTCACCAGCTCTTTAATAAGAATCAGATGTTTCAGGAGGGGAAAATCCAGAAAAGGCTGCTCTTTGAGTTTTACTTTAAAAGCGGTGCTGGACGCCAACTTTCACACTGTGTGAAATAGTACCGATAATTCCAATAATATGAATCCAGCTAAATTACTCAAAACAAAAATCAAACCCACTTAATTAAATCCAGACAACAAATCTAACCAAAGAAACACATTAACACATCCGACAAAAAAAAAAAAAAATCCAACCAATCTATGATGTACTTCATACTTATTCTTAGATAAACAGCTTTAAAAGAAATTCTCTCACTTACTCACACATCATCTATACCTATTAATCCTGTATACAGGGCTGCTTGGGGCCTGGAGCCGAGACGATGTACACACTGGATGAGGTGCCAGTCTATCGCAGGGCACACACACAAAACACTACTGACAATTTGGGGATTCCAATTAGCATAATCTGCATGTCTTTGGATTATGGGTGGAAACCCATCAAGCACAGGGAGAACATACTAGAGGCAGCAAACGAACCCGGAACCTGGTGGTGCAAGGTGACAGTGCTAACCACTAAGCTACTATGTGACCCTGTAAAAGACATTAGGCTTTTAATTTTATTGACTTGAGCCCAGAACAAAAATTGGAGGGTTGCGTCAGGAAGGGCAGCCAGTGTGAAACCTGTGCCAAGTTGTGTGGAGATCAGATCAGATCACCCTTCGATGGGGGCGGCCAAAAAGTCCAACTTAATGATTAAAATTGTTCTTGCAAGGGATGGGTGTACAAATCTAGCCTCCGTTCTGTGTAGGTGGAGTTTGCATGTTCTCACCATGCTTATGCTTGGTGGGTTTCCCCCACACAGTCCAAAGCCATCCAGTGTAAGCTGATTGATAGTTTCAAATTGCCGGTAGTGTAAAGTGTGTGAGTGTCCAGGGTGTGAATTGCCTTATACCCCGAGCTCCTTGGGACTAGCTTCAGCCCCCCTGCAACCCCAAACAAGATGAGACTTATCAAAAATGAACAAGTTAAATATTACATTTCCTTATTGGGCAACTGGGGATTTTACAGTATGTGGGAGGTTAAATAAAGTAAACCCTCCAAAATGTTCTCAAAGCTTGATGAGAACCATTTGCTTATACACAATCCTGATTCTAAGTGTCTCAATTGTGATCTTTTAGGCAGCTGTATGATCAGAAAGAAAGGTACCAAATAGTACTTTTCCTTGTCACTGGATTGAAAATATCAAGGGCATATGTGTATGTAATTAATATGCACATGTTTTTTTACCTGTGAAAGTGCATGTTGTGTATCTTTGACTAGCTTTTAGTGTGAAGCTTTAAAAAGGTACAAGGTGGTCCTTAAGGTTCAATCAAGTACTTTAAAAGCCTTACTAAATGCACAGTATTAATATAATTTATTTTCCAGTAAAAGATGCATACTAGGAAGCAGCAAGGTATAAAATTTGTAAATTTGATGGTACACTTCAGCAGCAAAGAAAAGGCTTTATTTTTGCGAGCATGCTCTGGACACTTAAATATTTTCATGCATTGTCACATCTTTCTCAGTACACAGGATAATTAAACTAAATAGGCAGGAATAGATGAATAAGTGGGGTCAGAGCACAGTGAGCCCTGTGAGCTACCACTGCCCCCCATAAAGAAAGGGATGTGATCAAAACTTCATTGTGCTACGTATATATGTAGTGCACTAGTTTTGGGAATTCTCCCGTTTTGATCTCATGACTTCCCACAATGCACTCGTACAGGGTTATTGTCTATAGATATGGATATGCAGTCTTCGACAACACATTCAGTGCAACTTCAAGACTGACGCATTGTGACAGCTTTTATTTGCCATTTGCAAAATTAAATTCCTCATTTAATTCAGTTTGAGCTGAGAGAATAAGATATCTTCTCAGGTACCACAACATCCAAAAACATAATTCATGGCTTTGCATTAATGTGCTGAGATGTGACAGCAAGTCTAAAGTGTAAAGTTTCACAGCTGATACACAGTGATTCTAAGGCACTGACTTCCAGTAATATTTTATTTAAATGAATAGTGGCAGTACTGACTTCCACAAAACTTTTAACTAAAGGTTTACTGACTTCCCGGGAAATTTTAACTTGAAATATACTGACTTCCAGAAAAATTTTAACTAAAAGTATACTGACTTCCCGGAAAATTTTAAATTAAAGTATACTGATCTCCAGGAAAATGTAAGTAAAAAATATATTGACCTCCAGGAAAATTGTGACTAAAAGTATACTGACTTATGGGAAAATGTAATTAAAAAAAAAAAAAAAAACATTGACTTCCAGGAAAATTTTTAATAAAAGTACTTTATATTGACTACCAGGAAAATTTGTAATAAAAGTACTTTATATTGACTTCCAGGAAAATTTAACTAAAAAAATATACTGACTTCCAGGAAAATTTTAACTAAAAGTATACAAACTTCCAAGAAAATGTAACTAAAACTATACTGACTACCAGGAAAATTTAAAGAAAAAGTTTTCTAACTTCTAGTAAACTTTTATTAGAAACAATCTAAGAGCTGCCTTTAATCAAAGCTATTTACAATCCAATCCAATCCAATCAGAGCATAAAATTAAGCACCTGTGTCTAATAGGACAGAATAAACTTCTTGAGGGTGTGCTGTTTACAGGAATGTAATCAACAACACGATGGTGTGATGTGGTCTGAAACAAAGCAGAAGTAAAATTACCAATCCAAAACTGATAAACCGTTTCATTGCTTTTACACTACAGCACCAACTATTACAATGTTTTATTGACTGAGAGCCATCCATTAGTTGTGGATGTTCAGTCTGTCTCCAATCTCTCTCTGTGATAGGACAAAATCAATGCAAACTCTAGAGTCGTAAAGACTTCCCAGTGGTGACAAAATGGCAAAAAATAGAAAACTTGTTTTTTTTTATGAACAATTTTATGATCTTTTCCCCGTAAATAAAAAACTCTTTTTAAAAATATATATTTTAATCAATGTGTAGAAGTAATTAATGTACAGAAGATTCTTGTTGGCATTGTAAGTGTAACTAAAACCTTCCATTAGTCTAGATTTCTCCTGAATTGTTCACAGATTGAAGCCAGTTCTCCGTTTCACAACATGACCCGACCACCATGTCCATTTCCATCCCCAGTAAGCTGAGCAATTTGCACGGCCGTTAGTTGAGAAATCCCTCTGTGTCAATTGGTAATAATTTCACCAGACATCCGGTAGTAGATTCATTCCATTACATAGATACCTGTTATTTCAGCTGTGTTATTATGGTCTAGTCAAAGGAAGATATATAATATTTGAGGGGTTTCCAAAAATCACATTGGTTATTGCTCAGGAAAATCCATTCCCATAAGGCATACAGACAATAATTGCATAGATAGATAGAGTGTATTACTGTAAGTAGCCTAGTATGCACCTTAGAAATTATGTAATTAATATTACTCTGATTAAAGGCAATGAATCACATTAGACTCATCACGTACGTATTTAACAGTGGTATTTTACATACATACAGCATGAATAAGCATTGTAATGACTGTTGTAGTTACATTGTGTGTAATTAAGAAACTATTACACAGTTCATTTCTCATTTCAGACATTTCTATTTCTTCTATTATTCTCAGACTTTCCCACAGATAATTCTTACAAGAAGCAAAGTTTTCTAAAGCAAGATAGTTTTGATAATTTAATAGCCACAGTTACAATCTACCATGATACCGATGGTGGCACGGTGGCTTAGTGATTATCATTGTGGATGGAGTTTGCATGTTCTCCCTGTACTTAGTGGGTTTCCTTCCACATTAGGCAAATTGCACACGGTGTGTAAATGTGAGCGTTGACCGGAGGCATGGTTGTAAAAATGGGAATAAATACAATGGTCATCATTAGCCTACACAGTACCTAGTTGGTCTACAGAGGTTCCTAGATGGATGTATGGATGGCTGGATGGATAATACTATTGGATAGAGAGTAAAATCTGCAGCACTTACCTGTGCATTAAAAAATTATGCTTATATCGTAGGATTTTCACACATAACAGTAAACTACCAATAACACCATTGTACACTTACCAGCCACTTCATTACTGTACGTGCACCTGTTCAACGCCTCTTTAATGCAAATACCTAATCAGGCAATCATATAAATAGCAACAACTTAATGCATGTAGGCATGTAAACATGATCAAGACGATCCGCTCAAGTTCAAGTTCAAACCGAGCATCAGAATGGGGAAGAAAGGAGATTTAAGTCTCTTTGGATGTGACATTATTGTTGGTGCCAGACGGACTTGGTCTGAGTATTCCAAAACTGCTGACCTACTTGGATATTCATGCACGATCCAAGGGTTTGCAGAGAATGGACTGGAAAAAAAAAGATAAAATACATTGAGAAGCAGTTTTCTGGGCGACGATGCCCTGTTCATGCCAGAGGTCAGAGCAGAATGGCCAGACTGGTGATAGAGAGGCAACAGTAACTCAGATAACATCATGTTACAACGAAGGTATGCTGAAGAGCATCTCTAAAAAAAGACAGCACATCAAACCTTGAAGAAGCAGATGGTCTACAGGAGCAGATGACCACACCGGGTGCCGCTCCTGTCAGCTATGAACAGGAAACTGATAGAAGATTGGCAAAACATCGCCTGGTCTGATGAAACTCGAGATGCACCGCCAACAAATCTGCAGCGACTGAGTGATGTTATCATGTCAACATGATACGACCAAAATCTCTAAGGAATCTTTCCAGCACCTTGTTGAATCTATGCCATGAAGAGTTAAGGCAAGGTGTATGTTATGAAGTTACCAGTGAGTATAAATTATAGCATTAAATTAAAATAACAAAAGTTCAAGTTCATGTAAATATTAATTTCCAATGACATATTATGGGAATGCAATATTTTCAGTATAAGTAATCTTCTTGGATCTGCTTTCTCTAGTACTTGGTGGCACGATGGCTTAGTGGTTAGCACTGTCTCCTCGAACCTCCAGGGTCTAAGTTCGATTCTGCCTCGGAGTCGGTGTGTGTGGATGGATGCATGTTCTCCCAGTGCTTGGTGGGTTTCCTCCAGGTGCTCCAGTTTCCTCCCACAGTCCAAAGACATGCAGATTAGCCTAATTGGCGTTCCCAAATTACCCGTAGTGTGTGAGTAAGGAAGTGAATGCTGACTGGAGGTCCTGCCACAGTCGTAACAATGGGAATAAATTCAATGGCCACCGTTGGCCACAACAGTCATTAGTTGGACTACTGCGGTTCCCAGATGGATGAATGGATGGATGGATGTACTTTCTCATTTGCCTCCTAATTTTGAATCTGATTAGTCACTAGGTACACCCTGAAGTCACTCTGTCTTCACCTGTGGATGCTTTACTTCCAAAGAAGTCATAAAACAAAGTCTAAACAGCAGCAGTTAAGCATCACAGCATTTCATAAAACATTGAACAAACAATGCTGGTTGCTTGAAAGTACAAAAGCTCCTCATCTGAAACAGTGGGACACAATGTGAAATGTGTCTACATCGTGTACGTTATGAAATATAGGTTTAAATATCACTTTGTCTGGACACATCATTTATTACTCCTGGACAATGTCTCAACAACTCCAACAATAGCAACATGTTTATGAACCAGAACTTAACGTGTACAGTTTATAATCCGCCACCTTGCAGCGTTCGAGATCCCCCATCGCTTTGTCATAGTAATCATGTCATTCGGTTCTCTGATGCCCCACAACCTGACTGTGGCCTGATGCTAGACATTAATTCTCGAGAGCTCCATTCCGGCAAGCCGAGCAAGGCACAAATCTTGATAATGTCTCTGGCCAGACTGAGAGGGGACGTGACTGAAGGAGCTCATATATCTCTAGTCAGTTCAACGAGCTGTTATTGCATTATAGTAAGCGTGCGCTTCGGGGACTGGGGTTTGCACCGGATATGAGGTGCGCGGTGACCAGCGGTTGAAAGCATGGATGTCATCAATATTGTAGAAATGCATTAAATACCATACAAGATAAAAATGTAACGGGGGTTTCTGAACAAGAAGTCATTTTTTAAAATACAGAAAGGGGGTTTCTTTATAAAGCAAACCCTGAATACAGGCCACGATGATTGGTTAGGTGTTCATGCAAGTAACCAACAGGTTGTGAGGTTAAATCCCATTGCTTGGTGTCTTGTTGAAATCATTGAAATGGTTATGATTTTACGGACGATTTTCGTACGTCGTTTCCAGACAAAGGTAAACAAGTCTAAGGGATGTATGGTTAAATGAAAGGGAGAAGGCTTTGTATACAGGCACAGCACAGTGAAATTCTTCTCTGCATATCCAAGTTTGTTAGGAAGCTGGGGACAGATGATACAGCACCCCTGGAACAAATAGGGTCTCTCAAGGGCCCAGTGGAATCTTGGAAAAGCTGGGCCTTGAACCGCTGACCTTCTGATCCCCTGAGCTTCCACTGTTTAGTCGTGTCATAGTCATATTACTTTCAAGCATTTTCTTTGATCTCATGTTATTTTCACGTTTTTTTCTTTTTTTTTTTTGGAAGGAGTCTCCAGTAATAGTCAGTGCTAAAGAAAGATTTGTGCACAGCAGCTCCTCAGCAACTTTGTCTTATCAACTTTATAATAGCTCATCTATAGTAGTTCATCTACCCTATATGTATTATTATAACATGAAATAACTTGTTTTGTGGATTTTCAATTTAATGAGAAATACATAAATATAGCTTCATTCCCTATACCACTTCGTGGCAAGAAGCCTGGAGCCTACTCCAGGAGACATGTGCACTGTGCATGAAGACAATCCATCACAGGTCACATACTGTCTGCACACACACTCACTCACACACTCACACACTACGGGCAACTTGGGGACACCAATTAGCCCTGGAGGTGTGAGTTGACAGGGCTAACCACCACATCACCATATCAAATATACTATACAATGTGTAACTCTTTATTTATTTAATACAAAAGTGATGAAATAATAAAGTGTTTGCATTAGAGGACACTTGCAACACTTTAAGACATGCAGTTAAAAGAAGAAAAATAATCAATTCCAACATTTTATTCCTTAAATGGATGAAGCAAGCACACATTATGTGTTTTCTGACACCCATAAAAAGTTTTTCATTTTTTTTTTTTTCATTTTCAGGGACTTTCGTCCTTTGTGTTTTTCACTGTTTGTGGACAAAACATAAAATTTTCTTGACAAGATACGATGGAATACAAGCCAAGCTTCGGGTTAAATTTGTTAAAAGTGAAACATTATATGCATTTTGTTTTTTTTACTTAAAAAAACAAACAAATACAACGTTTTTAGACTTAATCTCCTGGCTTTTCAGTACACTTTGTACAATCCGTCAATACGCTTTCATATTCACGCATTAAACAATGTTTTATTCTGAGCTGCGAGCCACGAATGCACCGCTGTCTTCACTTCCTCATCAGAAGTGAAACTACACCTGCGTAGTTCTGCTTTCGGGGAAACAAACAGGTGAAAGTCAGATGGAGTGAGATTAGGACTATAGAGAGGATGCTTTAAAACCTCAAAACAGAGTTTATGCAGGTTGTCGACAGTGTGGGCAGAAGTTGTGCGGACGTCCATCGTCATGCGAGATCACGCCCTTGGATATCGGTCGTCTGTGTTTAATCTGAAGTTTTTCGATGCTGTTCCAATACTTCTGGCCCTTGAGAATCCCAGAAAACTTGAATGAATCCGTGTCTCATCACCGGTAATGATTCTCTTTAGAGTATCGCTCCACATTTCGTTGGCAGATATCCAGACGCTTCTGTTTAAGCTCTTCCATGAGTCATTTCGGCACCAGGTACTGTACACCCTCAGACCGCGAAAAACCCTGAATCACTACACACTGCTCTTTGTTCATGCCAATCACAAGTGGGAGATCCATCTTTGCTCGCAGTTGATGTACAAATGAGTCGATGTAACACGTTCACACCCGCGACTGGGGAGGAAGTTGCCTTGAACGGAAAGCGCTGATAAGACAAAACTTTAATAAAGTTTTAATATATGTAGCTGTATGACGGTATGATGGTGAAACAGTGTTTGAGATGTCTCGGCCAGTCCCAGCTTGCCGATGGAAAAAACATAAAGACGTGACAGGTACTGTACGCTTCTGCTCGAGCTACCTACCTGTGCATCATGGAAATTACCCAGATGATGATTTCAGAGTGTGAGCAATCTAACTGGAAATGAGCGGCTTCTATTTCCGTCACTATCTTATCCGAAGTAGTCCAGATAACAAGAGGAAAGCAAAAAAAAATTTTTTTTTATTATTTTAACTGTTTTATTTAATATTTTGAGAATTTGAGGAGTGGAGATTAAAGGAGAAACATATGTGCAGGTTCAGGTAATGAAAACTTTAAACAGAAAGAGATTATTTTAATCCCACCAGAGAGAATCTGAGCTGAGCTCACCTCGGTTCTTATTCTGATCTCTGATGAAATATTACCTGGAAATTACATTCAGTACTTTGTGTTTCAGGATTGAAACAGATGCCTCATGTGCCGTCCGGCAGGATTTACCTTATTTAATCCTAACAGAGACGGTCTCATCGGTCATGTGATGTTTTTTGACCAGCGTTGAGAAAAATGCCATCATGAGTTCTTCATTAGTATTCCATTCTTTAACTACATGACAATGTTTGCTTGTTTTTCTTGGATTTTTTTTCCTTTGTGCACAGTTTTCTCAAAACATGTTAATCTAGGAATCCAACAATAACAAGAGATTACTTACACAATAATCAGAAACAAAACAATCTCCCTGATGTTCTATACCTCCTCTTGTACTGTATACACACTAATCCTCACCTTTCTATAAGATAGGATTTTTACCAAAAACAAAACAGATGCACGTACAAATATGAATAGAAACCATCCCTTCAATCTTTTGTACGTACACCTACTGCTTATCTTTTATTTATTTTTCAACATTTTAATTTGTTTCTTGAAAAAAAGAAACATCAAATCTGACAGATATTCCTGTTTCCACCAAAGTATTAACACACAGACAAAGACACAGACAGACGCACACTAATTCTGCAGGGGTCAAGAGCAGGTTCAAGGGTGCCATCTGGGCATCCTAAATTATTCACAGTCCCGTAATCATATTTTTACATCCCAAAAAAACAAAATAAAAATAAAACAACACATTCTGATCAGACGTCCAGGACTGCCTCTTGTGTACTACATGTTCTGGGTCAGGTTTTATTTTATATCACTGGAACGTTAATAAGAGGTAATTAAGTTGTTTATTGATGCATAAGGAATGATGTGCGGCGCGGGAGGTGTCTCGCAGAGCTCGGCTTTGATCTCAAGCGACAGAGACCAGCTGGACCACGAAGACGCCGTCCAAAAAAAACTAACAAAAAAAATAAACAAAAACAAATACTGCTTACAAATGCTGTAGGATGCTATAAGTTTATTTATTTATACTGCATATACTGTATAAATAAGCACTATTAATTAAGTACAATAATTAAATGCTTCATAAATTATAAAAACTGTTAACTGTTTTGTTCAGCCAATTTGCCATACATAATTTTTTTATACTTAATAAAATATTTAGATTCTCTTACACATTTTTTATTCAACTATTAACGAGCTGCACAGATGCAACAAGGGAATTTTAAGCCTTCCTTCGCATCAAACATTAATCCATGTTCCTAATTATTTCTATTCTAAACAGCGGTCTGTAATAAAACAGCTTTCCAAACCATGTGCTATTATTAATTAGCCTTAAATTACAACTTGGCTGATTAGTCATGGTTGTGTTTTTACTTGTATGCATTATTTAGGGCAACTCCTACATTATTTAGCTGTTTGGTTTTATGTCCTGAAAACATGGCACTAATGGGTTGCAGTGCTTGACTCATCATGAACTTCAGTTACTGTTTGGGAAAAAATGTCTTTTACTGTAGGATTTGTCTTTTATTCTAATTAACATCGTCTTTCCCGACTTTTCTCCCCATGTAGGTCATTTGCCGATTCTGATCTTCTGAAAGCCCCAGGACTTACAACCCTGCTGTCATTAGTGCAGACCTTTTGAAAAACACAAAATATTTTATTTGGAAGTACAAAGTTAAAGTTTGGCCAGATTAAACATGGGTGATGTTCAAAATGCAATTTTTTGTATTTTATAATGATGACTTGAGATTTAAAAAAAACTATGTTTCAAGAAATGCATGAGATGTTCAACTTGTTAAAGTCACAAGAATGCAAAAGTAATATGATTTTTAAAGTATTTGAAGGTATAAAGTATGATATAATGTATGGTGATCTAGAACAAGTAATGATGTTTTGGATATCTTTTATATTTATTTTACATAATAATTCATAAACATCTGTTATAATAATAATAATGGTATCATGGTAAGCCGAGGGCGATGGTGCTGAGGGAAAAACTCCCTGATATGGCAATATGTAGAAACCTTGAGTGGAGCCAGACTCAACAGGGAACCCATCCTAATTTGGGTGATAACAGATAGCAGGGATTGATCTGCAGTCATACTGTGTGTCAGGCAGCTGGAAATTCAATATAACAGATGAGAACTTTAAATTAATATTGAGTCCAGTTTGTTATTGGAGGTTCAGGAACAAAAATGTAGGGAATTTCCAGTCCCGAACTATTGACTATCGACTGCAGTCACAAGTCCTCAGAGAACAGCTGTCTGCATCAGCCGAGACCAGGACCGTCTTCATGGTAAAGTGGAACCGTCCCCAGTCACCACACAGAGCCGACATGCAACAAAATCTAGGTTTTGAAGGTTACAGAAAAATTTCTGCCGCTTTGAAGGTCCCAATAAGCACAGTGGCCTCCATCATCCGTGAGTGGAAGGAGTTCGAAACCACCAGGACTCTTCCTAGAGCTGGCCAGACGGAAGCCACTCCTTAGTAAAAGGCACATGGCAGCCCATCTGGAGTTTGCCAAAAGGCACCTGAAGGAC
>JAQQZT010000018.1:18596803-18610263 GCA_030068275.1 Clarias platycephalus | reverse complement strand
AGCACAAACCAAGCATGAAGTCAAAGGAATTGTCTGTAGACCTCCGAGACAGGATTGTCTCGAGGCACAAATCTGGGAATTTTTACAGAAAGATTTCTGCTGCTTTGAAGGTCCCAATGAGCAGAGTGGCCTCCATCATCATAAGTGTCAGAAGTTAAAAACCATCAGAACTGTTCCTAGAGCTGGCCGGCCATCTAAACTGAGCGATCGGGGGAGGAGGGCATTAGTCAGGGAGGTGACCAACAACCCGATGGTCACTCTGTCAGAGCTCCAGAAGTCCTCTGTGGAGAGAGGAGAACCTTCCAGAAGGCACCTGAAGGACTCACAGATCATGAGAAACAAAATTCTCAGGTCTGATGAGACGAGACTCTCTGGCCACTCTACCATATAGGCCTGATTGGTGGATAGGAGTGGATGGTGTAGGAATGAGATACTGTGTTGTGGATACGACTTACTAAGGTGTGGGAATAGGATACCATGTTGTGGCGAAGCCTTACTAGGGTGTGGCAATGAAATACTATGTTGTGGCTACGACTTACTAGAGGCGTAAGAATGCGATACTATATTGTGTCCACGACTTAAGAAGGTGTGATAATGAGATAATGATGTGACAGGATGATTGTTATTTTGGAGTTATGCTGTGTTTTAGTGAGTACAGAAATGTAATCATGCATCTATACCAACAGTTATAAACAAAATAAATTTACATTTGTCTGTAGCTTTTAGAAGAGGATATAAGCTATGAGATTATTAAGTTGTGACCACGCATTAATCTTGTCCACACGCCTTAGTAAGTCATAGCCACAGAAAATTTTTTTAACCAATGTCACCAGAGGGGCTCCGCACAAAATCCCTTAAATGTGTATAATCTGAGTGTAGTTATAGTCTACGTATGGAATTTCACTCAAAAATGGCGGACGCTGTGTTCGACGGAAAGAAACTCAAATCTCGCGATATTTGACAGACTTCAAGTCGCGCGTGATTTGTCGTTACCACGTCTGCAATCCAAATGGCTCTCTACTTCCTAGTGTAACTGCACTACAGAGTGATCAAACAGCTTGTTTTGCACTCGACCTAGTGCACTATATATGTAGCGAAGTGGTATTTGGGTTTACACTTGGTTTGACAGCCTATAAATCTGACAACTTAGTCTGCAGCAAAACTTTGGATTTAAGGTATGAGAGATTACACGAATTCATTTTTACGCTGTGTAAGTGTGTACAGTATAATCTTTTGTATGTGTGTGCTTTATTGTGGTTCTGTCAGTGCATTGCTTCCCAGTATTACAAATGTTAATAATGCATGCATTATTAATGTGGAAATGCATGTAATTAAGAAAAAAGTATGAAATATTGTGGTTATTAGACTTTACATGCATGAAATCTGGATTTATTTTGTGGTATATAAAAAATCGAGAATGCATGCAAGAATTAAGTGCAAAGTTCATATAGCACTAAATAAGTAACTGTTTATGAGAACAGGAAGATTCTGAAGTTCCACTAGTTTGGAAGCTGGTGATAAATTTTTCTAAACCAGCAGCTCAGGCAATAGATCTTATCCAAACTTTAGAAGATTTCTTCCTGTCTAGACTTGGCACTGAAATACTCTGCATTTCAGATTCATCTCAAGTCATGTCTCCTCTGAGCGGGAAAGTCCAGACAGTCCTGGGCCTGATGGATCCAGACCAACTGGGTCGCACCATGACCCACGAGCACCTGACCTTGACTTTCGAGTGCTGCTTCGTCCCCCCAGCTCCAGGCCACGAGGACAATTCCTCGGCACCCATCCAGCTGAAGAACATGCACTGGCTCCAGCAGAACCCGTACAGCCACCACGAGAACCTCCTGTTGAGCCAGGAGATCGAGGCGGTGCGAGACGAACTGGTCTGCTTCAAGAAGGCTGGAGGTGGCACCATCGTGGAGAACACGACGACGGGTATAACTCGAGATCTGCCCGCTTTACGCCAGCTGGCCATGGATACAGGGGTCAACATTGTTGCAGGGGCCGGGTACTACGTAGACGTCACTCATTCTGATGAGATGAGGAAGATGACCGTGGAGAAGGTGTGTGAGTGTTGTTGTTAGCTCTCATGTTAAGTTTGGCTTAGAATTACCTATAAGTTGGGCAAGACATCCTGGCCCAGTTTCTTTAATACATTTATATGATGTTAACATTAGTTCAGGTTAATATGACTGCTGCTCTTCGTCTTCTCTCATGAAAGCTCACTGATGTTATAGTGAGAGAAGTGTCACATGGTGCTGATGGAACAGATATCCGCTGTGGCGTGATCGGAGAGATTGGCACAGGCTGGCCAATCACAGAGAGTGAAAAAAAAGTGCTGCTTGCCACCGCACATGCACAGACACAGCTGGGATGTCCGGTTATCATTCACCCGGGCCGGAACCAAGCCGCTCCCGGTGAGATAGTCCGAATCCTTCAGGAGGCTGGAGGGGACATCTCTAAAACTGTGATGTCTCATCTGGACAGGTGAGAAACTCTTATGTGATCAAATGTAACAAGTAATTCAAGACATCTTGTAACCTTATAATCTTTAACCAATGCAACATTTTTAAATGATTTACTTGTGCATGGAAATACAATTTCACAGAATTTCTAATAATTCTTCGATTCAAATAATCGAAGATTGTTTACAGCTAACAACTGATCTCAATTCCCTTTTTTTTAAACTTAAGTATTTGTATAATACAATGAAAACACAATATTTTATTGTGTATCTTTAATATCACATATTTTCCTTTTAACCCAGAACTATATTTGATCACGATGCGTTGCTGGAGTTTGCGAAATTAGGAAGCTACCTTGAGTACGACCTCTTCGGCACAGAAATGCTGGACTACCCCTTTAATTTGCACGTCGACATGCCGAGTGACAGCCAGAGGGTTCAAACGTAAGAGCCGAACGAGACATGTATATGTGTGTGTGTGTGTTTGTGTGTATATGTGATGAGGAAATGGTTTAAAATGAGACAGTGTACATGTGTGGGAATTTTAACTACCAACCACATTTAAGATTTAAGATTTTAAAGGGGCAGTTGGTCATCTTTAGAGCCCTCTGCAGCCCGTTTATTGTACTGCAATAGTCATATAGTCATAAAACTTTGCCATACACATATACACTGTCTGGCCCAAAAAATAAATTTCAGTAGGGTGAATTTATTGGGTTACATCAAAGAAACAACTAAGGATATTTGAAAAGACTGGAACTGGGTTAAGAACCCTTCAACACATTATCAGTACCTGGAAGGATAGTGCCGATTCGTTAACTTTGTGTAAGAAAAAAAATCATGTATGTCTGTGTGTATGGAGTTTACATGTTCTCCCCATGCTTGGTGTGTGTCCTCCAGGTATTCCAGTTTTCTCCCACAGTCCAAAGACATGCAGATTAGACTAATTGGCATTCCCAAATTGCCTGTAGTGTGTGAATGCGCATGTGAATGTTGACCGGAGATCCTACCACGGTTGTACAAATGGCAATAAATATAATGGTCACCATTGGCCTCCACCTAGACTACAGAGGTTCCTAGATAGATGGATACATGGTTGGCACATGATATTAAAATGTATGTTAAATTGTTTATATCATGTTTTTTTTTTTTAAATATTAGTTTCCATCATATAGTGAACATGATCATATTGCCTGTTTGTTTGTGTTTCTGTTCATAGTCTGGCGTTTCTCATCAAAGAAGGCTACTAGGACAGGATCGTCATCTCTCACGATATCCACACCAAGAACCGCCTGACCAAATACGGCGGGCACGGTTACTCCCACATCCTGAAGAACATTGTCCAAAAAATTTCCAGGGGCATCAGTCAAAAGCAGGTGGACAAGATACTGATCGACAACCCCAAGCAGTGGCTAACCTTCAAATAGATCTGGTATTGAAATTGAAGACAGGTTCGTGTCATGCGATTATGCAGATTAAGCGTTGTCCCTTTATAGAAAAAAAAATCTACTTAGAATGTTTGCAAGACACTTTCTTTCATGATCTTTGGGTATCCTAAAATTGCTAAAATGAAATTTTTTTTTTTTTTAAAGGTAAAAATAATTAATTTCTACAGTTTGAAATAACATGATTGTTAAGTGTGTGTGTGTTTGTGTTTTTGTTCGTGTGAATTTCAGCTCACCTTGGCTTCTCACTCATCATCCAATTAAGATAAATCAAAATAGATTTCAAGGCTGTTGTTTTGTGTACCTCATCAGGGAAAACGGCTGGATGTGATTAATTAGGCGCACAATTAAAGGAGGGTTTGGGGACATTGTTCAATACTCCAGACACAACAATGAATAAGACACCTTTTGATTTCAGACAAATACCTTCTGCTAATCATTCTGCATCAATGGGAAATCACGTCAATGCAATGTCTGGACTGTAATCGTGCCTCCTTTTTTTCCATCGCATCCTAATTAAGAATGTAGTGCAACAAAGCTGTAATTAATTGTAACACATACAACACATACTAACTTCAGACTATCTGACACTGATAAAACTTTAAACAGCTCTGATCCCTCGAGGCATGACTTGAGATTTGGGGAATTTCAACCCAACAACCCAACTGGATCAACAACCTTGAACTCTTTGCATAAAGTTGTGATGCATTGAGTGTTTTGATGCCTTTCTATCATAGCCAGCATTAAATTTTGTTTTTTTTTATGTTACTGTGAGATCAGACATGACAGACCAGCCTGAATCAGCCTTGGGTGGCTATGATTCTGTCACCAGTTTGCTGTTTTAAAATTGATAATCAATCTTACTGTTATGTGATGTTTACGTTATGGCTGATGAGTGTGTTTTGCAAAACATTTAAGACTCAGTGCTGCTTAATTCAGCATAGGGATAGCTATTAATAATTCATATTTGATAATCAATAGACAAAATAGATTGATATGTGAGA
This sequence comes from Clarias platycephalus, assembly GCA_030068275.1. Classification (NCBI taxonomy): domain Eukaryota; kingdom Metazoa; phylum Chordata; class Actinopteri; order Siluriformes; family Clariidae; genus Clarias; species Clarias platycephalus. The sequence continues at coordinate 18,605,350 of JAQQZT010000018.1, read as the reverse complement.
TTAAGTTTTTTGAATTTAGAGATTATAATGCTTATTATATAGTATGACACTTGGTTCCGAACGAGTAATCTGATGGGATGAGAAGCTTTCCACTTTGTATACTTAATAACCAGTTAGGACAGGATATACGTTGGCGGAGCAAAATAACTGGTTAAATAAGCAAGCAAATCATAGTCTGTTAAAAATAAATGGTGTTTGTGGAACTGTTATATAAAATCAATATCACACTCCAGGATGTGCTGTTGTACTAAATATCAGCATGGCTGTGATATCTTCAGTACTCACGCTGCACCCTCATGCCTAAGGCCTCATCACAGGCGTGCTGATATTCGGTACAACAGCACTCCTACCCAGTGATGTGATATTGCTTAACCATCTTGTTATATTCGTTATGTAATTTTTTTTTATTGGTACTGTAGAAACACAATTATTTGGTGGTGTTCATGTATATCCTCCATGTTTCATTTTGACTGAATGTACAACACTGTGAAAATAAATCAACTTTAAATTAAAAGGAAGGAAAAATAATAATAAACTATGCCCTTATTTGTCCTGATAAAAATGATATTAAAAAATTAATATTTGTACATAAACTTAGTAGTCCCATGTCCTTGTACTTGTTTGAAAAGGTGTCAGTGATGGTGTAACCAAAAACACTGGTTTAGGCTTTATACTTGTTCAAAAGATTCTTTAGAATTTGCACTTGATGATGTCGGATGTAGTCTTTTTTTTGTGTTGTTGTTGTTTCCCACCAACCTGCGCCTAACACGTGATGGCTACCAGCTGGGGAGGGTGAAGCCTGATAACACGTGTTTCATCAATGACATGTAAAGCCCAGCCAACTGTTGCTCATGCTGCATCACAGGACAGTGTAATACACTCAGAGAAAAACATTATCCTGTCAATCCTTCTACACATACCTGATCTCACAAGATAAGGCAGGAGCATATGCTCCTCCCACGCAGACGGCCAAATCTGCTCATATTCTTGCACAGTAAATAGACCACATAATAGCATTTTGCAATATTCAGTGGTGATGTTTTTTTATTTTTTTTATTTTAGTGTAGATTGCACAATGCTGATGTCATTCAATAATAAAGCAATACAAAGATCAAATGAGGTACAGCGTATCATATATCATATCATATCAACGTTGACGTATCTCGTCCCCTGAACCGTTTTTAAACTTCAAGTACTTTGACTTAGTAGAAATCAAAATGAAGCTCACCAGAAGTGTGACAGTGTCCTCAACAGCGTGATCGATTGCATGCTCAGGCTCAAAACTGACCAACAAACAAACACCACATGATTACATGATTAACCCTTTTTTTCACTATCTCACAGTGATGTGTCTAAAATCTAACTGGTGAATGATGTCCTCATAGTCCAACTGACCTCTATTTCCGTTGCCACGAAATGACCCCTTTAAAGGATTTCACATGATCATAACCATCATAACCTGTACAACTGTCTTGTCCAGCTTTAAGGACTATAACTTTTAAACACAACTGAACACTTTAACTGCATGATGTACAGTAACTGCATTTATCTGCAGCGTGCATTTATCTGCAGCGTTTTTTAATGTCTCTGAGTGAAAAAACAGGCAGGTTAACTTTCACGCAAGTCCTGTCACGTGTTAATCTGCGTAAATCATGAACCCGGAGAACGTGCTGTATTTGTTGTTGTTTCCTCCGTGCGCTTTGCCGCCGTCCAGCTTGATGTAGATCTCATCCCCAGGCTCCAAGTGTAACACCACGCTGTTGCTGGCGTAGTCATAATTCTGATCTGCGTCCTGAGCGATGGCGCTCGCCCTCACCTAAGAAAAAATAAATTATCATGCAAAATATTAACTTTTTAGAGCAACAATGTCCTGCATTATAGAAAGCTGCAATATGCTTTAACATGACATTACCAAATGTAATGCCCAGTTGGACATTCTTTTATAAGACTTTATATATACAGTGTGTTACTTAAAAATTGTCTAGGCTAATATGTTACCATAAAATTTATTGTATGCTAATGCTAGTTCAGTTACCTTCAAATGTGAGCTGAACCAATGATTTCTTAAACTGAAAAAATATACTATTTAAAAAAAACAAATTTAAAAATAGGTTAACGGTTATTTTTTACCATTGCTTATAAGCAACATAATTGCCAGTTTTTACAGTATGGCAAAACTCTGATGCATACTTCAGGACACTTTTCTTTTAGTGTGAACCAAAACGTATCAGGAAATACTATGACTAATTTTGTTACTTAACGCACTTAGCAAATTATGATGATGTCACATATCTGATGTACTGGAATAATGTACTATTCCTTGCCACACTAGAAGCTCTTGGCTGGCTCGATTGAAGAAAGAAAAGGTTGTCATTGATCTTTCGGATCTCTTTGTGGAAGCTGTATCATCGATCCACGAACAACTTAGCACAGATTTTACACTGGATGCCCTTACCACTCTTTATCCAGGCTTGGGACCAGCACTGCACCCAGTAGCTGAGGGTTTGGGCATTGGGTGTGAATTGAACCCAGGTCTTCTGCATAGCAGGTCAGAAACCAGCCACTTAGCCACCAATACCAAGGGGAACCAAAGGTACCACACTTTTTTTTTTTTTTTTTTTTCTAAAAATGGCCCATCATCAAGTGTGCATGGTCTTCCTTCACATGTGGACAATCAAAATCCAGAAGTGGTGCAGTGCCAGTCTCAAGCTTAGATAAAATGGGAGGGTTGCCAGAGTGGGAAGAGCATCTGGCGTAAAACTTGTGTTAATTTGGTATTATGGATGATACCTCTGTGACAGGAGCCGAACGATCAACAACAACCTTTTGTACCTTTTAATTTTTGTACTCTTTTTTTCTTTCATAGTGTTATATATATATATATATAGTAAAGTTGGATGTATAGGAAATATATATTTTTTAAGGTTTAGGGGCAGTGGTGGCTCAGTTTGTTAAGGCTTTGAATTAGTGATTATAAGGTTGATGGTTCAAGCCCCAGCTTAGCCAGGTTGCTGCTGTTGGGCCCTTAACCCTGTCTGCTAAAGTGGTGCTGTATTATGGCTGATCCTGCTCTCTGACCCCAGCTGTGCTGGAACATGTGAAGTAAGAATTTCACTGTGTAGTAATGCATAAGTAACAAATAAAGGCATAACTATATATAAATATAATAATTTTAATCAAGTTGGAAGATGTTGCTATTATTATTATTATTATTATTATTACCTGGTTATTTTTGCACAAGTCTGCCCACATGCTCGTACCGTCGCCTCCCCGCATGAGCACGTGGTACACGAAGAAATAAATTCCCGGTATGGAGCAGGTGAACTTGCCGGTGGCCGGGTCGTAGTGGTTGCCCAGGTTAGTCACCACATCGTCGAACTTGAGGACCTCGTAGCCTTCGTGCTGCTTCTTGAGCCCGGCGTAAAACGCGACTTTGGGTACTGTGGTGTACGTGGCCGCGTTCACGACGCCGCCGATCACTCCGGGTGGACCGGGTAACCCGGGCGGTCCGGGGTTTCCGACTTTGCCCGGCGGACCAGGGGGTCCAGGTGGGCCTGGCTCACCCTTCGGGCCAGTGCGTCCCGTGCGCCCCGGTTCCCCTTTCGGACCGCGGAGGAAAGTGGTCGGAGGCTGGATGGAGCGCGGGTCGGTGCCGGTTGCGCGCGCCGGCGGCTTGATGGTGCCGTAGGGATCGCAGACCATCCTGCAGGCGCTGAGCGTCTCGTAGCGCGAGTCCGTTCCGGCCGCGTTCACCAGCACCGGGATCAGGATGACCAGCACCAGCACCATGGCAACGCCGAGAATGCCCGCCGCGACCGCGCGCGTCCTCGCGCCCAGCGCGGAAAGCACCTGGCGCTCCTCGCGCTGCGTTTTGCGCGCTATCTTGGTCCTGAGTGACGTCCTTAAACTGCACTGTAGGAACCAGGGTGTCTCCTCTCAGAATGCACAACCAGGACTTAATGAATTATTCGTTAAAGGTTCATAAATATAGATATATTTAAAAAACGCGAGAGACATATGCATTACTGTACATCTCCTCTGAGTGAGAGATAAAGAAGAGCAGAGGGAGTAAAGGCAAGATACGGTGAGAGGAACAAGAAAGAAAGCGAGGGAGGGAGGGAGGGAGAGGGCGCGTGTTCGGACAACAGCTTGACTGGGAAGGTTTAAGTAACTACTGATTGTCTTGGAAATGAATCGAGTGAAATGATTCCCACAGTAAAAAGTGAATAAGGAGTTCTTCTATACTTAATTATACTTAACTGAATACTTCCTGCTTACACACTGCTGTTTGTTAATATTTTGAAATACAATTTTGAAATGGATTCTTTAACATGTCCCTAGATCTGTAAGAGTTATCTACTGTAACATCAAAGACACCTTTGAAAAACTATGATTAGCAAGATGCAATGCAATGGATTGCCTCACCTGCTTTCTTTCAAAGCGTCTCTTTTTAAATTTTTTTCAGCCCTGAAATCGTCTTCAGCACCAGCCACAGCACAACTGCTCAACTCCGCCCCCTTTCCCCCAAAATCCCTTTACAGTTTGTGCAGAAAGGATGTTTCACAACATTGAATTTAACTGCAAACTATTTAAAAGTAGGATGTCTTTGTTAAATAAAAATAAATAAAAAAAATTGTTAGCACAAGGGCGGCATGACCCTGAAGGTGCAAGGTGGGAATCAAGGCCCCACCTTCAGGGTTGAGGGTTTGATTCCCACCTCTGGGTCTGTGTGCATGGAGTTTGCATGTTCTCCCCGTGCCATGGTTGTAAAAAATGGGAATAAATATTGTTTTGTATTTATGGTCACCATTGGCATCCCTATTTGAGCTACAAAGGTTCCTCGATGGATTGATGTAATGCAGTAACCCAGAAATCACCTCCAGCACCAGCCACAGCACAAGTGCTCAGCTCCACCTCCTTTTCCACAAAATACAATACAAGAGACAAACAGTTTGTGCAGTTTGTGCAGAAAGGACATTCCACCACGTTGAATTTAACTGCGAACAATTTAAAAGTAAGATGTCTTTATTAAATAAAATAAAATAAAATAAATAAATAGCATGAGTGCAGGACAGTGGCTTAGTGTTCAGCACGGTTGCCTTGTACCTCCAGAGTCCTGATTTGATTCCCGCATAGTGTCTGTGTGCCTGGAGTTTGCATGTTCTCCCTGTTCTTGGTGAATTTCCTCTGGTTACTCCAGTTTCCTCCCACAGACATACAGATTAGCCTATTTATATGTCTGTGCTGTGAGATGGATTGGCACCCTGTCTAGGGGGCACCCGCCTCATGCCCTAAGTCTCCTGGGATAGATAAAGCGGCATAAACGATGAGTGAGTGTTAGCATGAGCAAATTACTGTAAGGAATAAAACACTTCAGAATATGACTGCAAACACTCAATGGGACAGCATGCGTAAAATGTTTTTGCACGACATGACATCTCACCAGTTTAACTGGAATTCAGATTCATCTGGGAGGAAAGTAGTGTTGCAAAATATCGCACAAGAGTAGCATAAATGCTCGTACTTTTGAACATACACCCACGACCACTCGCGAACACACCCTCTGAGTCAATGATCGCTTGTGGCCTGTCTTGTCCTCTCCAGCTGGCATGCGCAGCCGCTTACTCAGTGCATTTGGACGTTTAGCGCAGATCATGAGTCACATGGTATGTTCAGATGAACAGCCGTGCACCAAACTGGCCTCTGAAAACAAGCTGCAACTTTTTCACTTCAGAGCAGGGCTTTAATAGACTGACGATCCTGAGCGTTTGTCTTTTTCAGTCAGAACTGGAGAAAAATGCCTTTAAGTTTATCTATTTAGAGGAGAAACCTATCCAGGGAAGCTTAAAGTAATGGCAAAAAACCCTGACAAACACAATCGCCATGCATGTTTTATTGAAACACACAGAGGCCACACCTCTTTCTCTGTTATTGACAATCACCTCTTATCTTGGGGCTGAAAGGCAGTAAGAATCATTTTCAAAGTAAAGTCCAGTTCCTTATTTCATGATTTTTGCCCATGATCTGTATGGTCCCAAAAATCGTGGCTTGCCATGGCTCTGACCTGCACTTACATCATTAGCCATGGCAAGTGCTAAAGACTTAGAGATAAGGAGAAATAAGCATGTGCTATGTAAAGGTATGGAAAAAAACAAGAATTTTGTATGGTTGACCCACCGATAATGACTATTATTAATATCCTAGTCTGGTCTTTGCATCCCTTCGCTGCTACTATTTATGTTAATGATTGAATACAGTCATAAATGATCATGGAAAGGCTTACAGAATATCAAAGTCAAATTTTATTTGTCACATACACAGTCATACACAGTACGATATGCAGTGAAATGCTTATACGACCGCTCGTGACCGTAAAATCTAAATTATCAATAGAAATAAAAATAAATTACAGAATGGAATAAAGAATAAAATATAAAAACCTCCTTTCTAGAATATAGAAAAACTGCAGAGAAAAAGAACAAAATATAAAATAAGGGATATAAAAAATATTTTTTTTAAACCTAGCTATACAAAATATACACAATAATGGCTGTACAAATATACAAAATATGGAAATATGCACTATATTGCCAAAAGTATTCGCACGCCTGCCCTCACATGCATATGAACTTGAGTAACATCCAATTCTTAATCCATAGAGTTTTAATATGATGTTGGCTCCGCCCCCTTTGCAACTATAACAGCTTCAACTCTTATGGCAAAGCTTTCCACAAGGTTTAGGAGTGTGTTTAAGGGAATTTTTGACCATTTTTCTAGAAGCGCGTTTGTGAGGTCAGACACTGATGTTGGACAAGAAGGACCAGTTCGCAGTCTCCAGTCTACTGTAATTCATCCCAAAGGTGTTCTATCAGGTTGAGGTCAGGACCTTGCTTTGTGCACTGGTGCGCAGTCATGTTGAAACAGGAAGGGGCCGTCCCCAAACGGTTCCCACAAAGTTGGGAGCATGAAATTGTCCTGATATCATGTCTTGATATGCTGAAGCATTAAGAGTCACTTTCACTGGAAGAGAGGGTTCGAGTCCAGTGACTAAAAAACAACCCCACACCAGTTCCCACATGAATGCGGAGCTGGGCTTAACTTGCCCACACAATTGAAGAAAGCATCGATATTCTTGTCTTGTTTCTACTGTCACATTGCCTCTACCTTGTTTGCATCAAAGATTTATTCGCAATTTTTTTTTATGTTCGCTTATACTCCTGTTCATGGTCCTACAATGACAAATTTAGTTTCATAAACAGCGATTACATATCGTGATCATCTTCCCATAAAATAGTTTAAAAGTTTACAGTACGTTTTATTTGAACATGTCATGCTACACAAAAAAAGAAAAAAAAACAGAGCAGATTTTTGATTCGTAAATAACTTGTCGTTCAAGGTCTTGAATAAAACATTTGAGATAGAAACCCTTTCAAAATTTTCCCGTTGATGTTAATGTGCTCAGACGCTGTCAGTCTGCAGCCGATCTGTTGTCAGTTTTTAAAGACCCGCACATGAAATATGCAAGACTGGCATGTAAAAGTTTTCTGTAAAATGAAATATACTGTACACTTTGAAATGAAGTGACATTACTGACAACAAACAGATCCAGGGCCGCATGAGCTTGTTATATTTGATTTAAGATATTAACCCGAATATGAAATATAATTTATGGTTTAAGATGCCCCAAATGCTACAAGTGTGTTACTAGATCAAACCTGGATCAGGTTCAGCGCTTTCACTTCTTCAATGGCGTGTAGATCATCACCTCCTTGTCACCTGCTGTTTCATGATGACTGTGTTTCTATTGAAGTCGTCGTGAAGTTTCTCGCATGTGCCGAGCCAGAACGCAGCGCTCGAGCACAGATGAGACCGGAGGAAGAGTAGGTGTGAGCACACCATCACCCCCTCAAAGCATGTCCTCCTACTTGGCCACCACTCTCTCCTACCGAGGGATGACTTACTACATTTATATAAGTGTTTATTGTGTGTCTCCTTAAACGTATTCTAAGGGTAGGGATAAGGACTAAAGTCACACATTTGGAGTCATGTATCACTTGTTTTGTTTCAGTAAAGCAGCTTAACATAAGTACAGCATCTATAGATCAAACTTCCTCCCTCAGAGTGTCCGAGTCAATGTCCATATCGCTATCCATGTCTTCGGGAAACTAAATCAGCAACTATTTTATTATTTATTATTATTATTATTATTAAAAAGAAGGTGTATTGTCCAGCAATGACTCTTCTTACATTGGCCTGGATCTACTCTCACACATCTGGGCTAAACAAAAAGTTTAGGTTTTTTGTTTCTCCTGTTATGTCTTTAATTTTGTTTTCCTCTTGAGGGGCTCAGAACAAAACAACAGCAATAAAATAATAATAGTTTTTTCTAATTGTATTTTATGATAAATTCTCATTTAAACAAATGTAATGAAATTCATACTAATTTAATGCAACCACGGGGGGGCGCAAACCAGTGTCTTCTTGTGCCAGTCCCAAGTCTGGATAAATGCAGAGGGTTGTGTCAGGAAGGGCATCCGACGTAAAAAC
>JAQQZT010000018.1:18533803-18546500 GCA_030068275.1 Clarias platycephalus | reverse complement strand
TTTTACGCCGGATGCCCTTCCTGACGCAACCCTCCCATTTTATCCGGGCTTGGGACCGGCACTGCATCCAGTGGCTTTTGACTGGTTTGGGCACTGGCTGGAATCGAACCCGGGCCTTCAAATTTAATTAGTAAATAAACTGTACAAATAAGGGCATAATAAAAATATTATAAAATATAGAAATATAGAAGAAAAAAATTTAAATTTGTAAAATTTGAAAGTGACAATGGTTGTACAAATATGCATAAAAAGTGACTTATTAAGGTGACTTATTAAAGTGTCTTGTGGAATGGTCCAGAACAGAAATAAGAGATACACCACAATATCATCAAAAGATTATTGCAGATTTTGGATGCCTTCAGCATTGTGTGTCCAAACTTTTGACTGTATATATGTGGTTTAAGAGCCGTGTGTTTTTAAAGCCTACTCCTTATTGCTCCACTCACCCAGCGGCACCGGCTCCTGCTGGCTTTGGTTTCGGATGGCGGCCACTAAACTGTTCCCAGGCCTCGCTATCAGAGACACTCCACGGGTGCGTGACACGTCAGACGCCTGTTAAAGGACAAATAAACCCACTTACTGACTGAACATAATGTACAAAACAACTTGCCATTTCGCATTCATTAGTCGATGATCAATATTAAGATCAAGTCTGCATTTAGAAACATTATCCATCTTATTACCAGAGACTTTTTTTCTAGTCATGAATTGTATTCCAAGCATTGACTTTAAATATGCAGACTGTAAAAGGTAACATTACTCAGAGACACACATACAGACCTCTCCTGCGCTGTAGCTGCGCAGTCTCTGCAGGTGTTGCCGGTGAGTGAGGTGGTTAGGCAGCCTGCCGTTCTGCAGAGGGATTCTGGGGTCGATAAAGGTCGTGGCCCGGCTGTTGTGATCCACAAAGAATGACTGCAGAGTTGAGCAGAAAGGGAAAGAGAGAAAGAGACAGACAAATTGCTCAGCACTGCTGAAATTGTACTGTACTTCACATCGCGTCAAACTGCAGATTTGTTCCACACATACAGGAATTTGAATTTTTCTCTGGGCAAAACGGTGCTTTACTTCGATGCTACCTTTCCCTGAGGGTCGGTTTTAATCTCCCAGCCCCGGGGTAGCTCCATGTGCGAATCAGCGAAGCGGTTCAGGAAGGAGACGAGATCGCGGTTGTGTTGGTAGCGCTCGAAGTTCCGCGCGTCCCTCCTGATCTTCAGGATCATGTGCTTCAGACATGAGCTGTTAGTGAACATGCGGTACGCACCCTATCAGAGACAAAAAAAAAAACTGTTTAGCTATACAGACAATATAAAATAACCCAAGATCAAGATCTATTATCCATGATATTTTATTAAAAACAAGCTGATGTCGTGAGAGTCATTCTGTGTGTGTGTGTGAGTGTGTGTGTGTGTGTGTGTGTGTGTGTGTGTGTGTGTGTGTGAGCTCACATAGTTGGCATGGAGTACAGTGAAGAACTCGGGGTGTGTGATGAACTTGACAGCCGGACATTGGAGCAGCAGGGTGATCTTCTGACAGTGACTCGGAGAGCAATGCGAGTCTCGCCTCGGTTCTGAGAGACAGAAAGACGAGCAGAGATGAAAGAGACAAGCTTATAATCACTAAAAATAAACAACAAGTTCTGCCATCAAACATAATGTTATTTGATGTATCACTGTAGAGGTCGTCCCCAACTTACAAAAATTCAAGTTACAAATCTCCACAGACATGAACATTCGTAGATGCGAACAAATCATAGAAGTAGCTCACGTGGATTGTACAAAAAATAGAGACTGCAGTGCACCAGATACCAATATTTACAATTATATGCAATATTTTCAGTGTGTAGGTGAATGGATAAACTATCTAAAGTCTGGTGTTTTGTATGTGTGTGTGTGGGAGAAATAAATCACCCTCTCCGGTTTCAATGAATCAGTCCGGTGCATATTTTTTCTTCGTAGCTCATAAATCTATTAACTTGTACACCACAAGAAGGCGCTCCTGCAGTTCATTACAGTAAGAATTTCCGCAGATACGAACGGACCGTAGTTCTACCAACATTTGTAGAGCGGACATACAGTATCACGGAAGTAGACAGTATATAAAATACTATATTTTCAGTGTGTAATTGAATATATAAAATGTTAAATCTCCTGTATATTATATGTGCGTGCATGTGAGAGGTTCGGGAGGAATGATTCAGCCTCACCGGTTTTAATGAATCAGTTCGGGAGCATGATGACAGAAAATGTCTGTCCTGTAAAGCTGTCCTGATGGTGAATAATCCTAATTTCGGAAAAATCCACAACAAAACAGAGTTTACAGTCCAATACAGTGGAAAACAGCTCTAAGACAAAATGGCGTCCAGGATTCCCCTCGAGATTTAAAGGCGCAGAGACAACACTCCTACGTTTTTGTAATATTCATTTCCTTAGGTGCGAATACAGTTTTTGGCCACATGATGGCAGTGTGGGAAATTGAGACAGATTCAGTCAAGTGGACTGGTATGCTTTACATTGTATATTCATGTCAAAGGCGTATAAGACTCACTTTATCGGACAAAATATGGAAGAAAATTAAACGGAGCGGAACTAGTTCTTAAGTCAGGGACTTCCTGTATTAACCACATTAGCGCTTACCGCTTGTCTGAGGTGGCGAGTCGGTCTCTGTACTGCTAGTCCTCTCTACTCGAGGGTTCCCTCCTTCCTCTTCCCTCCTCTCTGTGGCCATGGTCCTTTGGATGGTCTGATATCTGAAACGGAGAAGATACACATAATTCACTAGATGACTAAAGAAGGACAGATCTAAAGGTTTCTGTTTACATGAATTGCTTTCTTAAAGAAACAGTTTAGCTCTTCCAGAGCCCTCTGCACTGGAAATGTCAGTCTGCCCTTTAACCAATACAGTACACAAATCGCTGAAATGTGTATACATGGTAAACTGCTGTTCAAAGCGAAAAATAAAAAGGATTATAATTTTGGCCAGGGCAAAGTTACTTTTAAGGAAAAAAAATAAAACACAATACAGCTTCCATTGCATTACAATGCTGCAAATCACACATTTTTACACTCTTTTAAATCATCTAGTTCTAAAAATGTTTTAATGTGCATTCTGTTAATGTTACACTCGCTGTAAAATTCTAATAAAGCAAAAAAAAAAAAAAAAGAAACAAATCAGCATTAAAAGAAAAAAACATCTGGTTCTACATCTGGACTCTAAAGACTAAAAAAAGAAAAGTCACCCCCCCCCCCCCCCAAAGGAAACTAATTTAACAAAAGTGATCTAGAAACAAAAGCATCTAAACCTGAGAATCTGAGCATCAAGTTCCCTTCTCATCAAGTATCAAGTTCAAACTGATGAATAAACACTAATACAAGACTGTAATCACCCTGATCTGGCTTCGATATACAGTATAAGACCTTGTCATTAGCGGACACGACAACATGATGGGACGACATCCAATGCAAAGAAAAATATGTGCATCATATCACTGAACTCTATTCAATATACATCTAATGCGATTGCACTGTTTGAACATCAAAGATCCCAATCTGTGCAACCCACAGAATAAAAATAAAATACAAGCAGCACTGGAGGCAAAGTTGGCCACAAGTTATTTGTCGATTTTCCAGGGTCAGGCGTTTAATGTTCGCTGAATGTTCACGGAAACGACTGCAGTGGGATTGTCGTTCACGGACGCACGATCTTCTGTAAAAGTTTGCAAAGTTCAGATCCTTTACTGTAGCTAAGAGTCTCATCACTGTACTGTGCTTAAAGTCTTTGAGTTTACGGCTTCATTCAGGAGAAATTTCATCACAAGTCCGGTTTGATTTGATTTCGCTCTTATATGGACAGCATGCTGGTCACATGATTGCATTCTTTCAAGAACAGCATGCACGATTACCCGGAATAATTTGCACTTGTGAATTGACCAATAGTTCCAGATCGCACTGACTAACATGCATTTTCAGCTCAACATGTCATATTAATCAATCGTTTTCCCTGGGACAGAGACGTAATTCAATTTAATTTAATAAATATATCTGTTTATTTGTCAAGTTAAGAATTGGATCGGATCAAATCGAATCATATCGCCAGTATCGTGAACCCGAAAACCGTGATCAGGGTGTCTCATGATATATCTTTACATGTTATGATATTTCCGTCCACCAGATGGTGGGAGAGTGCCTGCTTTGGAGTCACTGGCAAGATGTAATACAAAGGTGGAGGAGTAAAGGGAATCAGCGCTCTGTAGTATCACAGAGGACACAAATCCATGCCGCATGAGGCTGAATCAGAGAGAAATCAAGGCAAAAGACAGCCCACACTGCTTTCACTTCCCCTTTCCAGGTCACTCCACACATCCTCAAACTGAAATACGATGCACTTTACAATGATGATTCATCCACAGATGGACCACTGTGAATAACGGCCACAAAAAAAAAAAAAAAAAAAAACAGCTGAATCTTTCTTAAAATTCAGGGGAAAAAATGTAAAGAACTGTTTTTATGTGCTTTAACATAAGTGAGAAGAGGAAGTGACTGCCTAAAAGGCGAACGTGTCATTCCTTAATTTATCCTATTTTCTGTGGTATAAAATAAAAATAAAAAAACACATTTGATCGTAATTATTTCCCAAGAACAGCACAAAGCAAGTGTTCCTTACACAGCGTATGAAGGTGCTCACACACATAAACACACCTCCTGTTGAGCTGCTCCATTTGCTGGATGGATCCGGACCTGCGCAAGCCGTCAGGTGTCGCTGCTGCGGTTGGTCTTTGCCACGTTGTGGTACGGTTAATGTGGTCCACGTAGAACACGCGTCCATGACTGTCGATACGTGCCTCCCAGTCTGTATGCACACACACACACACACACACACAAACCAGAGAGAGTAAGCTGTGTGACAGAGTAACACTGATAAGCAGGCAGACGGAGTTGAAAAAGTGAGACAGAGGTAATCCTCACAGCTTTGCTCAACACGCTGGCTATGTGTGAAACAGAGATAAGCAGAAATCTGATAAAGTGTGTGTGTGTATGTGCGTTAAAAATAGCCAGTGCCACTGAATACTCTAATAGTGTGTCTCAGTGTGTGAAATGTTCAGAAGGGGGCGCTCACTGGGAGGAAGGGGCTCGTCGATGGTGGGGTAGTGGTGGGGGTCCGGCCTCAGAGCAGGGAGCTGGCTCACTGGAGGGTGACTACATGGTAGAGGACACTCTCCTAGGCACACAAAGACACACACACAGCAAAAACAATATAATAAAAATACACTTTGCTTAGCACATAGCTGTCTGACACCGGAGACTTCTTCCATAAGTGTTTACAAAAACATTACCACATCACCAACTGCACATTTCTCTTTGTTAAATAACAGAACATTTAGCCTTAGAGCACCGCAACCAGGTGTGCCTGCAATTAGGCTGTTACTATGGAAACCACAGAGTATTAAAATGAAGAAATTAATATAAATGTGTGATTCAAATTACTACCAGCATTACTGACAGAGCTGAACTGTCCTTAAATGAAGAAAGAAAGGATGTTAGGAAGGAAAGAAAAATAAAAAAGACTAAAAGAATATAAGAAAGAAAGAAAGAAAGGAAAAAGGACAGATGAAAGAATAACTGAAATAGAAAGAAAGAAAGAAATACTGTATGATAAGAAAGAAAAAATAAACAGAACAAAGAAAGAAAGAAAGAAAGAAAGAAAGAAACTATATAAAAAAAAGAAAAGCCATAAGAAAGAAACACAGAAAGAACAAAAGAAAGGGAAAATAAATGAATAAACAAACAAATTAATTAATTAATAAGAAAGAAATAAAAACCAAAATAAAAAAGAAACAAACAAAGAATAACTAAAAAGTAAAGAAATAAAGTAAGAAAGAAAAAATAACTTTAAAAGTAGGAAAGAAAGATGATCAGATAGGGAAAAAAATAACAGAAAGAAAAAAAAGCAGAAACCAAAAGAAAAAAGAAAGAAAGAAAACAAAATAGAAAATCCATAAGAAAGAAAGACAGAAAGAACAGAAAGCAAAAGTAAATAATTAAGAAACAAACAAAAAAACTAAAGAAAAAAGAAGGAAAATAAGACAAAAGAACAAAAAAAGCAGAAAGAATACAATACCAAAAAATAAATAAATAAACAAACAAACAAACCAACAGAGAGGAAGTAAGAAAGAGAAAAAACCCTCTGCTCAATCAGATGTGAAAATTTTGCATCAAACTCAAAATGAAACATTTGCCGTGTGGAGAGACGTGTTTTCACTTCAGCTCTTACATCAGTAACATGGTGATCAACACGCGGCTCATCTATTAAAGTTTAACACAACTCCTACTGGAAGATGCTACCGCTTCTGTACAACATGTTTTAATGAAGTATGAATGATAAGAGGCTTATATAAATATTCGCGGTATGTCAGGAGCACTCATACTCACTCCTGCTGCTTGTTCCAGCTGCGGGGGAATCTCCATTACCCACAATGCCATGTGGACTTTGCACATGAGTGTCGGGCACTTCCTCCCACCTTGTTCCGTCCCTCGTTCGATTTCGTCCGCCCTGACAAGGCTCCACCTCTAATTCCAAGATGCCGTCCAGCCCGTCCATGTCGTCCTCGTCTTCCTGTGAAGAGAACACGCTGCTCTTGCCGTGTCGTGCGCTGTCCAAAGACGATGCTCGGATTGCACCGGCACCCCTCGCCACCATGTGACTGCAGCATGGCACTGGGCTAAGGTCAGCCTCGCCCTCGCTCTCACCTGGAGACCTCTGGCCTCTGACTTGATCCTCGGATCCTATAACTTGTCCTTCCCCGTCAAGTATCTGGACGAGTTCAGAGAGGCGCTGGTGCGAGCGGCTGCGAGGTAGGGAACGACGCGGCCCGTTGGGAGTCAGCGGCTCTGGTGCTCCACCATCTTCATCTTGCTCCTCTTCTTCCTCTTCTTCTTCTTCTTCTTCTGTTTTAGAGCTTTCTGATTGGTTAGAGGGAAGACTGTGGAGAAGGTGGTGGAGACGGATATAGTGTGACCGTGGAGTCTCGGGTTCCTCGCACGTCGAGGCAATTACGGTCTCCAGCTCACAGACAGGTAGTGAACAAGGGCGATTTTTCCGCTTCGCTGCACCACGCAGGCGAAGTGGGTAACCTTCTTCTTCTTCCTGATCCTCATCCTCTGCTTGAGACCAACCCTCAGGAAAGACAGGTTCATGTTCTGATCCCCCCACAGCATTCTCCATTTCTTCTAATACTACATCATCGGCCTCTGTTGCCCTTTCCATATTTTCTATATCATCGGGTTCCTCATGCATTATCTTTTGACTGCACATTTCTCCTACTCCGGGCTCTTCTTGCTCCATCTGCTCTAAAGCTGCCACTTCCTGTTCACCTTCTCCATCTTGCTCAGGTACCAGAGCCTCCCCCTGACACTGTCCATCTTGCTCAGG
Source organism: Clarias platycephalus (assembly GCA_030068275.1). Classification (NCBI taxonomy): domain Eukaryota; kingdom Metazoa; phylum Chordata; class Actinopteri; order Siluriformes; family Clariidae; genus Clarias; species Clarias platycephalus. Next base: position 18,539,072 of record JAQQZT010000018.1, on the reverse strand, counting down.
CACCAGGGCCTCCACCTGACTTCCTCCACATTGCTCAGGCACCAGGGCCTCCAGATGACTTCCTCCATCTTGCTCAGCTGCCAGGGCCTCTACCTCTGCCTCCTGGACCCACTCGATCTTCTCCGCTTGCTGGATCTCTGTTCTTCCATTATCTGCCTCCAAAGGTTCTACATCCATGGGAACATGTAATGAGGCTGTGTCTCCATCCAGAGGCAGATCAGGAGCAACCATGTCCAGACTCATGGTGTCCTCAGCTTGGACTGGAACATGTACTCTGGTCTCCAGTTCCCCTGGTTCATGATGCTCACGTTCCTCGGGTTCTTCAGGGACTGTGGTACACTCAAGCTCTGTGCTGAGGGACATGTCCTCATCATCTACAAGATGAAGAGAGCACCAATAAAAAAAAAATACATACTATATCAGATAATTCAGAGTAGAAGAAAATAAATAAATTAGGACAAACCTGGATGGATAGAGGAGGTTATCTCAAATCGGAACTGCAACTGACCACTGACATGCTCCGTTGGCAACCTTCGACCCAAAGAGTAGCTGACCACTCTGTCACTGTGGACAGAGAATAGATAAGAAATTCTGTTCATGTAGGTGTCCAGGACAAAAAAGATAAAGCCCAGAACATATCTTTAGGACTATACAATTCTAGCCACTCTCGATAAGTATTATTATGCAAACCGCATATGAGTCAGATATGTTTGAGGTTAGCAATACTAGCATGATGGAAAGTACTGTAGATGCACAAGCAGCCATATTTAAGACATTTAAGCTTTTGCTACATTTGGATGATAGTGTTTCCACCTCATGGCTCCAGGATGCCCAGTCTGACCCTGAGCTCAGGTTACAGTACGTACGGCCTGTGTGTTGATATACATGTTCTCCCTATGTGGGTTTCCTTTGGGTTCTCTACTTTCCTCATACTTCCTAAAACAATGCCAGTACGTGGATATGAATAGTCGATGTGTGAATGTGCCTTGGCATGGTACCATGGGCTCCCATTCATCATCGATCCCTTGACCAAGATAAAGTGGATACTGAAGATAAAGGAATGAAATATTGAATTAACTCCATTTGAAACCTGGGCCAAAGTGGAAACAAACCAAGAATTCCATTTTGGTTTTGGCAATTCCAAGTTCTTGTCAATATCAAGCCTGACAGACTGGCACCCAGTTTAAGATAAGTTCACTGCTATTGATCCATGGCATTCGGGGGGATGAAATGAAATTGGTACTGTACAGTATAATGATGAAACCAGGCCAAGCAATTCAGTCACTGCTTAGCTTACTCTTAAAGTATATTAATTGAAAGCAAAATCAAATCATCCATAGGCAACTTTATGTCAGATTACAGAATATTGTAAGACACAGAATATAAACGTGCAGAATTTACCCAATAGCATGCTTCTCCAGTAATCTCTGCACCGGCATGGACAGCTTGCCCAGGAAGCGCTTTATGATGGGTCTGCTCTTGGCAAATTTATCCTTTACCTCAATTTCTAGCACGTCCGTGGGTAGAGACACAAAATTGAACCTCTGTTGTTTGACAGAGAGACATAGGAAGAGAGAGGGAGAAAGCGAGAGAGAGAGAGAGAGGTGATAAAATCAGGACCAATTTAGTAATAATCAGAGTAACAGCTCTCAAACAGTGTGAAGCAAACAGCGTAATGTCTCCCCTAATGCGAGACCTGCAAAAACACAGAAGTAGCCTATATAAAATATGTATACTTATATAATATATAGAATAATATACAAAATAAAATAAGTGTATAATTTTAGATACCACAAGGGAAAAAATCTGAAGAGTCTGAATACTCCTGCAGTTAATGTCTTTTTTTAATAACAGTGTTTTTTCTTAATATATATACCGATCGGCCATAACATTATGGCCTAATATTAAGTTACCCCCCTCTTCTGCAATTAAAACAGTGATGCACGGTGTGTTCTGACTCTTCAATGGGAGCCAGCATTAACCTATTCAGCAATTTGAGTTACAGTAGCTCTTCTATTAGATCGGATTACATTTCACAAAAAGTGTTACTGCCTTACAACAGAACAGAAATAAAAACTGGAATTTGGTCACATTTTTTCAGGTAACATTAGTGTTAATTACCTTTAACTAAGTATTCATTAGCGCTTTTAGTACATACAGTATACCATATTTGTTTAGCCAAATTCTACAGTAGGTACAAATACCTAAAAAAACACTTTAGCTTGTTAGCTAAATTAATAGTAGATATATGCAGTAGCTAGCTAATAGTACTAGTAACAGCAGTAGTTATATTTATTATAAATGTTTGTTACAAAATTCTTGACAATAGCTTCCAAAAAAAATAAATAAATAAAAAAACCCTAACATAATCCCACCAAAAAGAACACAAAAAATAAATAAATAAATAAATAAATAAAAGCAAGATACTGAAATTGATTTCAAGAGTGTATTTAAAAAATAAATAAAGATAGCCATCTAGGTAACCTCCTAGAGGAGGTTTGCAACTTTTGCAATAGCTAGTTAACATGAATCACCAGCTAACTTTACTACAGTTAGCAGGTTAACACTGACACAACATTAAATGAACAGATAGCTACAGTATATGTAACTAAAATAAACCCAATGTATTTGTTAGTGAGCTATCTATTCAGCAAAGTTAGCCAGCAAATATAATGGGATAATATCAGTTGAGAAAGAAAAGCTAGTTAAATTTTCTGTTCATTAACCACTAGCTTATTTTACTTCTTGCTAACACTAACCAATTTTTTAGATTAGCAAGAAGTAAAATTAGTGTGTTTTTTTTTGGTTAATGAGGGGAAAAAAAAAAAAAAAAAAAAAACTCCTACAAAAAACTCATATTTTTCTGTATCAACTAAAATAAACTCAATTTATTTGCTAGATAATTTTGCTACCCATAGCAGGCGAACACTGACAGAACATTAACTGAACAGATAGCTAGCTAGCAAGAACGTTGGGTTTATTTTAGCTAAAAAATAAAAGCTGTGGGGTTTTTTCTGTTCATTAACCACTAGCTAACTTTACTTCTTGCTGATCTTGCTAACTTTAACTAATCTTATTTATCACACACATTTACCTATACTTTTTTATCTCCTCAATTTTACTTATTTATTTATTTATTTTGTCTTTTTACAAATCTTAATAAATAAATAAAAAAGATTAATAAGCAGGAAATTATTTCCATCAGCATTCGACTGTGGATGAACTTAACCTTTCCTGCATGAAGTTTGTAGGTCTGCAGGTACAGTAAATGTTACTCAAATTTTCTGGCCCAGAAATTCACTTCACCCTCATTCAGAACGGATCTGCTCAACTCCGGTCCTGTTTTGTTTTATTTTCCTTTCTAAAATCTCGCTGAAAAGGTGCTAACTGTTTATGGTGTTGAGTTGGCTTGGGGTAGGAGAAAGCTAATCAATGTATTATTATTATTATTATTATTATATGCCTCACAGCCAACACCTGCCATGTCTCCTTTAAGATTAACAAGGAGAAAAACGCAAAAAATTGTAGGTGTAATAACTACGATGGCACGTTTCGGTGCAGACGACCTTCTCTGCTCGATGATGCCTCGATGTGTAATACGCTGAAAGTTCAAAATGGCTCTGATTGCCGAAAGCCTGCCATCAGCAGGAGTGCTTATCGTTCTTTTTTTTCTTTATGGTTTGCTCCATTTGCGACAGACGACATTCTGGCATCTGGCCAACTCCTCTCTCTCAGCAGGAGTGCGATTTCTTGCAGAGATCTGACAACGACATGGGGAGGAGGGATGCCGGCAAGAAGGGGACTTGGCGAAACGGAACAAATGTGCGACGTGCTCCTGGTAGGAGGAGCAGAAACGAGAGCTGTGGGGTAGAGAGCGAGAAAAAGAAAAGAGCAGAGATCCATCACTGAAAATATGGAGACTACAACAAAAAAAATTGTACGAGTGCGTTTGTTTCTTGTGTGTGTCTTGTTTCTTTGTCTCTGATTTCTCTCAGATCTTTAAAAGGAAAAGCCGATGTGCTCATGCATGACGCCAACAAGTCTTTTTTTATGTGTGTGTGTCTGTGTGCAAGGTCCTATCTAATCCCTAGAGCCGCCACGGCTGTGATACATCTGCACAGGAAGCGGTAGGTCTGTGGGAACGGCAGAACTGCACAAGATGTGTAACAGGAGATGAGAGAGGAAAGCAGAGAGAGCTTCTAAAACACCATGCACTCCACACTTATGCTTGCTTTTATTTATGGCTTGCATATATGTACTGTATGTGCCCTGTCTTCGAACATTAACATATAATCGCAATGAATAAATCTAATAATGCTCTAACTGATGGTACAGTACATTTTGGTGTCTTTCATTTTGGGAAAAAATAAAAGGAATAAAAGGAAACAAAGCACTCCTTCAGCCCACATACACAGACAAAAATACAACCGGATCTCTGGCAACGCATCTCGATGTACCTAGGTGCATCTGCTGGAATGGAGAATATGCTACCCAGCATGGCTGTGTCACCTTTTGTCTCCCCTTGGGAATCTTTATGCAGGTGATGTCATGTTTATTGCCTCATCGTTCCACTTACTATACTTGTAGCTTTTCTTATCTGAAAGTCCGTAAGTGTGCATGTGTTTGTCTGTATAACTGTAAAGGGACAGCTGGAGAGCCAAGGAGACTATGCGAAGGAGGTTGAGCCGTGGGTGATGTGGCTCTCTAAGGCAAACGCCAATAAGCCGCCTCAATCTTCGTCCCATTCACAGAAAGATGAAAAGGAGATAATTTCCCCTCTTTTCAACCCTCGCTTCACTCCTCGCCTCTACCCATCCTTTCTATTTTCCAAATCTTTCCATGTCGACCTACTTTCCCTCCTCCCCCTCAGGGCCAACTCTCAGTGCAGGGTGCTTCAATCACTCACATGATGAATTCCCTCTCATCTAAGGCTCTGCCTGAACACCGCCAATCATTTTTTTTCCAGCTGGAGAAGACACGACAGGATGGAGCCAACCGATAAAGGCATATCTATATAGTCTTATAGGTACCACGAAAGGTTAGGGAATCAACAGAGTTAGCGGTTTCATGTCTGATTGGTGATTTTTAATCCGATATCTCTACAAACTGCCCTATCTTCCTCTGAGATACGTAATGGCAGGCACTCCATCCTCTTAAACTCTCCTCACTAGACAGCTGAACACACTCAGAGGCAAGTGGTTACTTCCCTCCATAAAACACCAGCCGTCTCACATGCTTTAACCTCCAGGAAGAATAAAAGGAACCGACC
>JAQQZT010000018.1:18510189-18520218 GCA_030068275.1 Clarias platycephalus | reverse complement strand
AAAGCAGCTTCACACAATCAAAAGAAATTATTTTGTAAGGAATGTGAATGTGTATGAGTCAAAATGGTCAGTTTGTTGATAGGTGACCTTGAATTCTGCTCTACACAATAGAAAGAAAAAATATTTTAAATATAAATGGCTGTAATATACAAAAAATTAAAGTGTTGCACTGGAGATTGTGCAACCAAGCTGGTGGTCACTGTTGAGCTTTTTAAAGCAGTTACTTCAGTTTATCAGAGTCAAACTTCCAGCCGGGACGCTGTAGAGACTTGAGAAGGTGACACATTGCAGCGAGCAGCAGGCGCAGGATGAGGTGAGGTTGGGGTTATATCAGTGGCCATAACACTCCTCGGAATCAACAACACTACCAGCGGGACGCCAAACACACACACATGTCATGGGTTAGAGTTTGACTGCGATCAGCATAGTGTGAGGAAATCATCATGATAAAGCTCTTTAATATAGATCTATAAGCAATAGCTTAATTATTATACAATGAGGTATTTGACCAAAAGCAGTCAGAGAATGGAAATTAATAAAATTAGGCCATGTTAAATATATAGTATTTTCAATGGAAAAATAATGTTGTACTTATAGGTCTGTATCGATTATACATAAAAATCTCTTTAAAAATGAGCTACCTTGTATTTTACACTTTGATCATTACTGCAAGAGCTACAGTACATTAGCGAATACTCACTAACAAGAGCTCCATTACTGGGTCAGTCTGGCCTGACTTCATTTGTCCCACAAAATAACATCATTTGTCTATTTTTTGCATTAGATGCTCCACCCATGGATTTATCGTCCATATACTGTACCCTGTATATACAGTATGTTTCTGGCTACAAGCTACGGAATCCCCATGGCTGCAATCTGTGCACTTTCATGCAACACGATAAGGTTTTCAGAGCAGGGTTTAGTCATCGGACTGGAAATGTTGAAGAATCCCAGTTTTAAAAGTATGTAAAGCTGGTCTGAAACAGTTAATGGAACTGATGAGACTCTGACGTACTACAGGTAAAGGTCTGCGGCTGGTCAGGCAAATTACCATGAAAGTATGTACTGTAGATCTTGACCATGGTGTTCTTTTCATGTTTCCTAAATGTCTTGTCTATGACTGAAATAGTCATTTTTAAATAAGATCAAAATCTACAGATAGTGTATGTGACAAATAAAAAAACAACAGAACATAAACAGTTTGACAGCAAAATGAGATTTTCAAATGAAGCAAGACGTATTGCAAACTGATAGAAATTATTTTGTGCATTTTTTTTGTTCGAGTCACAAGGGTGCTAAAAGCACAATCACCAAAATATTAATCCAAAATTGGGTTATATAAGTGTAAATTTTGTGCGATTTTTCAAAACAGTACAACTCCACAAATTTGTCACAATGGATAAATCAGCCTGCAGTTTCTTTTATGTTTATTTAAGTATGGACTCCAGTGTTAATAATATGAAAAAAAAAAAACCTCTAGCTTTGATTGCGATGTTGTGGTGTTAAGCAGCAAATACAGGTAGGCCCCGAGTTACAAACAATCGAATTGAGTTATGAATTTCCGCAGATATGAACGGACCGTGGTTTTACTTCACGTGTACTTGAACAAAAATAGTCACTGCAGTGCACCAGATACCAATATTTGCAATTATATACAATATTTTGAGTGTGTAAGTGAATGTATAAAATGTCTAACATCCGGTATATTGTATGTGCGTGCGTGTGGGAATAATGTGAATAATCCTAATTTCGGAAAATCCTCAACAAAACAGAGCTCCCAGTCCAATACAGTGGAAAACAGCTCCAACAAATTTTGGTTTTTGGCCACATGATGGCAGTGTGGGAAAAGGGGACAGATTTAGTCAAGTGGATCGGTATGCTTTACATTGTATATTCATGTCAAAGGCGTTAAGACTCACTTTGTCAGATATAAGAACAAATCAGACTTCTGAACATGCTCCCAGAACAGAATTTGTTCGTAAGTCGGGGACTACTAGTAGTGACAGGAAATTAGATCAAGGAAAAAAGTGTTGAGTTTTGTTTAATTACCGCTGAAGATCATGAATGACCGATCATAAGAAACATGATAAAACACAAAAACCTCAGTTGTCATTGTCAGCTTCCTCCTCTACCAGTATTAGTTTGACTTTAGGAATTTCGAGTTAGGAATGCATATTTCGAGTTTTGCAATGTTATTTCTCTGCTTCACCACAGTACTTTCACTACAATATCCCACATAGTTTCTTAAGTGTTCAAACAGCATCCAAATCACATATTGTCTTATTTTATTTATTACTGCTGGAGTGACTGCAATACACATTCTTAACTAGGCTTCACCAAATTGCTAAAAACATTCTGAATACAGTGAGCCACTTTTTTGCACAGGAAGTATCTTCGCTTCACGGATCACATGACAGAAAGAAGCGATGCAATTGGCTTGTGATGGTGCATGCGTTTGCTTGAAACTCAGGTGGATATGTGTCATGCTTTGCTCAAAACTTCAAAGTTTAAAGCTTCCATACAGCAATATTACAGCTAATCAAATGTTTTGTTATAGACAAGCTTGTGCATCAAAGAATACAAATTTGCCCAAATGAGTAAAAGTCCCAAAGTGTCTCAAGTCGTGATCTGCTGTCAAGCTGTTCAAATGAACTGTTGCTTATAATGTGAATAACACAGATTTCATGTACTGCTTAAGATTTAAACTTTAATCTTTCTATTGTTTACTACTGAAACTGAGCAAGGTCAATCTAACAGCATGGATATGATTCCGTATTACTTGTGAAAAAAAAAAAATGACTACACGTAAACATCACTGTAAATATTCTGAACTGTACATCCGTTTTGTCCTACACTTCTTTATATCTCTCTTCCTTTTCCAGATGGTGATTCCCCCACATTACGCCGTACCACGCTGTAATCAACTGTGGGCGGTTTGTATGTACAAGGGTAATAGTGGCTCGACAAGCGCCTCACAATCACGGCAGGCCCTGATAAATTAATTATGATTGTTCAGCATCCAGAAGCAGATTGAGTTAAGCCTCACTTAACACACTCCCATGTTTCCTGTCACAAGGGTTCATTACTCAGATAGACACGGAGGAGAAGGGGAGCTGGCACATGGCCTGCTGGGAGCAAGTCCGTGGGGGTATTGTGGAATCTGCGCTGAGACTGAAAAAAGTGGTCCATACTACTGTCATATCCTGATATGAGTCAGGCACTGATGTCAAGGTGCGTCCAATAGTATGGTCAAAGAACCACTAAGTGTACTTCCTGATCAAATGGTAATCAGGTGGAACCGGACGTGGCACATATATGAAATGTTGCACCATGAACACCCCCTGCTCCAGTCTCATCATCCTGAGGTAATCATCAATCGTGGCACTTGATGCACTGGAGCTTTATTGTTGCAGGCCTGTGTTTGAAGAAATTTCTAGAACTGGTTGCAGAATGTCGATACACGTACCCTTGCTGAATAACCCCAGGTCATCTAATTCACATCTCTCTTTTGCTCGCTCTCTCTCTCTATATATATTTTGTCTCTAACTTTCTGTTATTTCTCCATAGCTATTTCTCTTGGCTGTCTTTTCATTCCCATAGTCTTTATTTCAGTAAAGAAAAGAAAGGTGCAGCGCCCTTTCCTTGTCAGCGTCTCCTCATTCCCTGCATGACTCATGACTCCATGCATATTTAAAGTGTGTATGAACAGAACAGTGAAACATCTCTCTCTCTTTCTCTGTCTCGCTCACTGACCTATAAAACGCTCACCTTCACTCACTCGGCGACCAAATCTATATCAAATCACTTTCAAGAGCATTCAACTTCAAATCAGAGTCTTATTCAGGATTCACAGACTTTCTCTCAGCTCTTTCATTCAACTCTAAGATGTGTCTCAATGCACATGGTGACATTTTAACCTTAGTACTGAAAACTACATGCTTTTAAATATCTGATTTACACATGCCTTAACCGCACAGAAAGTTCGTAGACTGGAAGCAAAAAAATAATAATTTAAAAAAGGCAATGACAAACTATTTAAACATGTTCCATCCCATTTTTTTCCAGAAAGAATTCAAATTCAAATTTTATTTGTTACATACACAGACATACACGGTATGATACGCGGTGAAACGCAATAATATAGTAAATCTACAGAATAGAAAACTTATGGCTGAGGGCTGTAAAATGTACATTATTTACAATAATAAAAATAGAATTGAAATGGAATTGAAATGAAAATGTCCAGCAATGAGCATAGAAACATAACAGTGTGCAAAGTATGTGCAAAGAAGAAGCTCCGCCCACACGGTTAACCACATGGTAAGAAATGTTTTGCATTTGGATAGGAATGTTTGAGCAAGGCTCGCAAGAATTCCTTATTTAATATGATCTGCGCAGAGTTTGAAAGTTGTTAAACACTGGAGCAACTTATAGTCTCACAACTGACCCGTGATACAACTGGTAGGGTTTAACCCCAAATTAGCGAAGCGTAGAAAAAAAAAATCATGATTTTATTCAGTTCAAATTGATTCGATATTATTTATTAACCAAGTTGCTGCAGCAGGCCCCCTGAGTAAGGCCCTTAACCTTGTCTGCTCCAGGGGCACCGTATAAACTGACCCCAGCGTACTAATAAAGGAGAACAAAGAATTTCACTGTAATGCTGTAAAGCGTGTACTGTTGATTGTTTAAATGTCAATTCTCTTACAAAGCAATAATATTTTTTCCCGCCAAATTTTAACACTCCAGTCCAACAGGTGGCAGCAATGCACAAACCTATTTATGCTCAAATGAGGATAAAGAAATAAACAGTCACAAAATGAGAATATTTTGCAACTGTTTTTCAGAAGAGTAAAGCTTTTTTTATTTTTTGCCAAAGCTGTGGTATATTTTCATAGAATTTGTCCGTTTAATGTTTGCAAATTTACCTAAATAATTTTGTGACTCAACGCATTAAATCAACTTACAAAAGACTTATTATTAATTTAATCGCACAGCTCTAGTCGATATGTGAATGTACTATATTACTGACGTAGTACAGATGAATACTGCGATAACAAAACAGAAAAATGCAATATTGGCCAAAATAATTGAAAGTCAATCAACATCATCTAAGCAATCCTGTGTTTTTTTTATTGTTTTCTAAATCAACTATCTGAGATACATGACGCTCTAAAGCTTTACGCACCATTCATGACGATAGTAAATGGGATTTAGTCACACAATCTATATATTACCTAATGACGCTACTCCTCCACCCCCCATATTGATCTCTATCCTGGCTCGGTGAGTAGGCAGGTGGTTATTTTAGCAGGAAGTGCAATGAGCAAACAAGACTCTCTCTCTCTCTCTCTCCCTCCCCCATCACCTCCTTCTCGCTCCCTGTTCACCAAAATTAGCGCAGGATCAATAAACACAGCATCCGCAGATCCTGGTCTGCATGCAGGGTCACAGCGGAATCGATGTTAATCCACGCCACCGCCGCATCTCTCCTACCTTGACAACAAACACCGGAATGCAGGTGGAGCCGGGCGATTAGGAACGACCTTTAGATGTTTCTCCAGCTTTGGTTTTGCTATAGCGTTCAAGATTGAGAAAAATACTCTAGCATGCATACACGGTACTGTAGGGTAGAAAAAAGCAGGGCAGTTACAGTGTTATACTGGATGTCACATTTTATTGATTAATAGTTCTTAGTACTGATTTGTTTAGTCACTAATTGCCCGAACAAGCTTGGGATCAATCAGAGATCACTTATCTTGTCATGTGCCCTTGCACAGATCCATATTTTGCTTATATGGTCAATATATGTACATGAACATATATATATATATATATATATATATATATATATATAATTTTTTTTTTTTTGTTGTTCCAACTTCCAAGTTGCCTGTATACATTAGTCATAAATAAATTATGTTAAAACATGTATAAATTACTCATTCTTGACCAAAGGCAAAAGAGCTGTGCGCTGGCGCACATTTGAATAATGTCGGGCTGTAAACGGGTTCAGGCTTTTAAAAGGCTGTCAATCAAAATGTACTTGTCGGGCTCGAGCCGAAATCTGTCGGGCTCGGGCCCTGTCAGGCCTAACTTTTAAGGCCCGATTACAGCTCTACAATGCATGTCTTTGAACTGTGGGAGGAAACCGGCATACCCAGAGGAAACACGCCAATCATAAAAAGAACATGCGAATACCACCTGAGATATAACTTGAACCCCCAACCTTGAAGGTACAAATTGACAGCGCTAACCACTAAGCCATCACGTCTCCAAAATGGTACTCTTCTGTTCGAAAATCAGTTAGTTAAATATAGATCCAATCGATGGAAGCTGATTGATTTCTGCCTTTTTTCTTTTCTTGCCGCCTTTTCATACTTCATAGCACTTCAATTTGGCAATCATGAACCTACAAGAAGGGTCATTATTAAACCTGGCCTGATTTTAAATAGCCCATAAAACCTCACTGTTATTCATTTAGTCCTGGTCTAGTGCCCAAATCCTACCCTCAAAAAATGTATTAAACACCAACACTCTGGACAAAATCTCTCTCTCTCTCTCTCTCTCTCTCTCTCTTCATTCACTGTATATGCACTGATTACACAGAACATCGAATGAAAGCATGACATCATCGGTATTCCTCAATTCCCAGCCATTGTTCAGCACCTTACAATACCAGAGAATAAAAGCAGCAGCCTTATTACGTTTTATTACGTGTTATGTATTTTAGCATTAAACCTTGCTATGGATATCAACTGCCATTACTGATAACGCTCACAACCTGGCTCAGGGTCGACACTAAAGGATCAAATTACACGCTTCAGTGCTCCTGGGTTACATCGTCAACATGTACATCAGCGTACGGGCTTCTACATGCTGAGAAACATGAAGAAGAAATTATAAATTTTATGATGAAGATGATGATGTGACTACAAATAGCAAACCATGCTTAAAGAGGTGTAGTAATAAGAAGAAATTGCCACACACACACACACACACACACACACACACACACACACACACACACACACACACACACACAAAGCAGAGTCGACTCGAGGACTAGGATGCTCAAACCCTAAGGCGAGAAATCAGTCATGTATCTTTGGTAGCCAGGGTAACCAGCTGGGAATCCTGGATTTTAAAAAAACAACAAAGCACTGGCTGAAACCATGCCCAAAAACCTTGTCCTAGAAAATCAGTTTCTAGAGGGTTCTTCAGGCAGGTTAGTGTTCTAAATGCGGCTGCTTTCTACACAGCTTTTGTTTAGAACAGCTTTTAAAAGGGAATCCCCATATTGTAAGGTTTCCCCCAGAATGACAAAATAAACTTAACCCTAAAAGGTGACAATCAATTAGGTGTGTATTCCCCTAGTAGACCTAACCTAGGGATCTTTTAGGATCATCTGTTCTTGGGTTCCCACACAAAGACAAACCAAAGAACCATTTAGGATGCGCTATTCTTAATTTCATTCAAAGAGAAAAACCAAAGAACCCATTAAGAAAAGGGCTTGTTATTAGGTCTCCCTAGAAGAACAAACCAAAGAACCATTTGCAAGCCAGTGTTTGTGGGTTCTCTCCATGAGATACACCTAAGAACATATAAAATCCAGTCTTGTTGGGTTTCCACAAAGAAACCTCAAATAATGGGTTTCCGTAGAAAAACAAACTAAAGAACGCTTTGGGAACCTCTAACGCTATGTTCCCACAAAGTGATGAACCTAAGAACCTTTTAATTTTGTTTGGTTTTACATTTATGTCATTCAGCTGACACCTTTATCCAGAGCAACTTATATTTTTATCTCAACATATATCTGAGCATTTGAGGATTACGGGCCTTGGTCAGGAGCCCAACAATCGCAACTTGGTAGTGGGGTTTAAACCTGGTACCATCTGAGCAGTAGTCTAATGACTTAACCACTGAGCTACCCATGACATTAACAAGGAGACAAACCAAAGAATCCTTAAGAACCCTTTGGTTTTGGCTTCCCACAAATAGCCAACTAAAAGATCCCTTTGGAACACTCTATTCTATGTTTCCCCTACAAGAACACACCAGAGAAACTTATACAAGACTCTATTGTTGAGTTCCCCATAAGAAAAAAACAAAGAACCCTTTCAGATGCTACAGTATGTTATTAGAGAAACAAACATAAGAATGTTTTAAGTTCCGCTGTTATTGATTTCACACAAAAAGACAGACCCCTTTACAATGCTCTGTCTCTGCACCTTCTGTTGTCGGGTTGCCACAAAGTGCTCTATCAGAAAACCACTTCAGGATGCTCTGCTGTTGGAATAACTAAACTACAGTAAGTGCGTTTTTAGGTTCCTTTGTTGTTGGGTTCCTACAAGGAGACAAACCTAAGAACGCTTTATGACGATCTGATTTTGGGTTCCATTAGAAGAAAAACCAAAGAACATCTTGGGATCCTCTGTTGTCAGGTTCTTACAAAGACAACTATAAAATGCTCTGCTGTTGGAAAAACAAAGCTACAGTAAGTGTGTTTTTACATTCCTCTGTTGTTGGGTTCCTAAGAACCTAACAAAGACAACTATCAAAATATCAAAAAAAAAAAAAAAAAAAAACCTTTAGGATGCTCTGTTGCTGAAAGAAGAAACCTAAGTGAGTTTTTAGGTTACTCTGTTGTTGGGTTCCTACAAGGAGACAAACATAAGAACCCTCTACAATTATCTGATTTTGTGGTTCCACTAGACGAACAAACCAAAAGAACGCCTCGGGATCCTCTGTGGATGGAAGAACAAACCTACAGTAAGTATATTTTAGGTTCCTCTGGTGTTAGATTTCTACAAGGAGACAAACCTAAGAACGCTTTACGATGATCTGATTTTTTTGTTCCACTGGATGAAGCTTTATGTATTCTTTATGTTTTTTTTTTTTTACTTTCATGCACCCTAGAGGTGCATTATGGGTATTCTGTGCGTACTGGAAAGCATCATTTGGGGAATGAGCCTACAGTATTGCAGTGCATTGTGGGATCTCATGAGCACCCTGGATACACTCCAATTAGAAAAAAATTAAAGACTATATAGTGGATAGGGCGCGGTTATGGACATAGATTTGAAGAAAGAAAAAAACGCAAGCAACAAAGACAGGCTCCTTCCTGAACCGTATAATTAACATACTGTATATTCTAGCAGGCCAAAATATTAGGTTACCTAAGAGCTTCATGTATTGACAACGTCGTTTAGGCATGTTTAGGATGCATCCAAGGAGAGATCCTTAATACTGTATTCTTTCTAATTGCGGTTTCGAATGCGGCCAAGGTGCGCTATAATGAAAGCTTTCTCCGCTCACTCACCTGAGTCAGTATCACCTGGCGGTGAATCATGCTCCGAGAGCAGAAAAGCTCCTCAGTCTCTGAAGGCCATGTTACTCCATTAAACTCTCAAACATCCCACAAAAGCGCCCCGATCAGCCCCGCGCTAGCCCCCGTGTGCTAATGTGCTGATGCAGGGATGCTCCAGCCTCCTCTCCCTGTTTCCTGGGTACCAGCGCTCCGCCACCAATAAGCGCTCCGGCCCTCCTCCCCGCCTCTACGCACCCACGCGGGTTGCCAGATTTCCACCGTTTTGCCCGGATATTTGGTCCAAATATAAAGTACGTCATTCTTTAAAGATATATTACACATCAAAGATAAAGAACAGCAATAGATGTATCATTATTGTAACGGCTGAATGTTTAAACCGTTGTTTACGCAGTTATTTCGGTGAAATCATATTTTGATACGTTTCGGCACATCTTACCAAATACATTTGCAAAAATATATATATGAAAGTGTTCTTATTTGCTAAATTTCCTGAATTGGTTCTGAAAGACAGATTCAGTCACGTGACTATGGATGACAGGAAAAGACACAAAGAAAAAGCAAAAAAGAAAAACATATAAGAACTAAACTAACATGTGTGGATACACTACCGTTCAAAATTTTGGGTCACTTTCTAACTCCATGATGGTTCCTGATTTGTATTTCTTTCTACATTGTAAAGGAATGCTGAAGGCGTCCAA